>JASDQU010239084.1:1681-15065 GCA_032191745.1 Picea mariana
CATGTCATGTGTTTTGAAAATCCATTGTCAAGATACCAACCACGTTTCTTTTGCTTAGCTTGTAGAGCGAGTGTGTATTCTCCATTGCTATATTGATTATGTTTTCTTATCCATGTCCTCTTCCGAGGTTCCTGTCTATGACTTTTGTTGTTCTGTTGTGACTCTCTAGGAGGGACTGTCATTCTGCAATCTTTGGCCATGTGTCCAAAGTTGTTACACTTGTAGCATTCCACTTCAGTGCTCAGTGATTCAAATGTTTTGTAACTTCTTCTCTGTGTTTCACTAGGCCTTCTTGGATAACCCTTTTTTGTATGAATTTCAAAGTTGTTTATGTTCCTAATGTTAGCTCTACAATTCACATCTTTATGTCCAAAATTATTGCATGCGTAACATAAACCAAAAAAGATATTTTGATACCTAGGAGTTGAAGATCTTCTAACATGAGTTACTCCTATGAATCCTTCTTCTTCCTAATGCCTATATGTTTCTGTTGATTGCTGATTCTTAAATATGAATCTTCTCAATGGAGGAGTGTCCCTGTAATCTTCCTTCTAGGTCTTCCTATCCCATTTGATTGTTTCTGCATAACTTTTTGGATATGTTTCTTGTTATGTTGTTTTGTAGCTTCATCCCTTTTCTTTCTGATTGTATCTAAGTCTGGACTTGTCATGATGAGGATTTTGACTGCTGATAATGTCATCCAAAACTTTTGAGTTGTTCTACATATTTTTCTTTTGAAGATCCTTTCTTAATGTGACAATCTCTGCTTCCAAATTTCCAATGATCATGTCTATTTCTTCTAGTTGTTCTTTGAGTGCTTCTTCAATTCTTTTATCTTCTTCTATTTGAATCTTCAAATTTGTGATCATTTGTTCTAGTTCCTGAGTGTCTTGTTTCTTGTCTAGTTCTACTTGTAGCTTCTTGTTTTTCTTCTGTTCTCTTCTTATAACTTCTATGGCACTCAACAATTCGTCTCGATAGTCAACTTCCGCCTCTTCATATTCTTCTTTGGTGTCTTTTTTATTAGATTTTTATACTTCCATGAATAGAAATATTTCTGTCTCACTGTCACTAACTTCATATTCATCTGATGAGGATATATCTTCTTTGGTGCATAAGCTTTTCTTGAAGCTTTCTTTGTGGTCTTTTGCCTTTATATGTTTGTTTGTTATTTGAGTAATCTTCATCATTCCTCTTATTTTTCTTATGAGGACATTTGTTAGCAAAATGACCAATACCATCACAATTAAAACAAATCAATGGAATCTTACCTTTATATTTGTCATGGGTTCCCTTCTTCTTCTAACAAAGTTGGCCACTTCTTCATCATCTTTCGAGATGTCACTGTTGCTGCTATGTTCTTTTGCCTTTTTCTTTGACCTTTTAGATTCTTTAAAAGATGATTATTTTATATCTGGATTTTCTTGTTCAGTTCTCATTTCATATGTTGTGAAGATTCCATGTAGTTCGTCCATGCTTATTGAGTCTAGATCTGCTCTTTCTTCTAGTGCTAATATCTTAGGTTCAAATCTCATAGGAAGAGATCTTAGTACCTTTTGAACAATTACAGATTCTTTAATTTATTCTCCCAATCCTATGATTTCATTTATTGTTTCATTGACTCATAAGAAGTAAGATGCAATATTCTCATCTTCCTTCATCTTTAGTTGTTCGAACTGACCTCTATAAGTTTGAAGCTTTGCTACTTTGAGTTTTGAATCTCCTTCATAAATATTTTGAAGTTTGTCCCAAATCTCTTTAGAGGATTTACAATGTATAACTTTGGTGTATATTGATTCACA
This sequence comes from Picea mariana, assembly GCA_032191745.1. NCBI lineage: Eukaryota > Viridiplantae > Streptophyta > Pinopsida > Pinales > Pinaceae > Picea > Picea mariana. The sequence goes on from JASDQU010239084.1 coordinate 3,484, forward strand.
AAGACCATTCATAAGTGCATTTGTGGCTTTGGAATTATTTTCATCGAGTTTTATTGCTCTTTCACTTGTCGGTGAAATTGATGGTTCTTTGTATCTATCTACAACTGATTGAAAAATTTCAAATCCATGTGCCTTTATATATGTTTTCATCCTTCTGCTCCAAAATGCATACTTATGTCCATCAAACTGTGGTATTCCATTTTTATACATGTTGTTTCTCTCCATGATCTACCTTTCAGTGGTTAAAATGATTCCTGAAGGAACCTGCTCTGATACCAATTGTTGGATTACTGAGAGGGGGGTTGAATCAATAATAGAGAAATTCAATCCTTTTTAACAACAAAATGCAAGTGTTATATCAATGTAGCATTATCATCCAATAGTTGCAGAGTAAATAAACAATGAATAAATGAGCAATCATACACATACACAGTACACCAATGTTTTTACGTGGAAACCCAAAGTGGGAGAAAACCACATAATGTTTTTTTCTTATGTGTCTTTTAGAATTACATTCATTGGATGCAGAAACTTCATTTGTTTTCCAGCTGTAACTAGAAGGAGGCTCCAACACCCTAGCTTCTCAGGCTACAACCTAAGGGAAGCTCCAACTCCCCAATTCTCCGACTACAACCAGAAGGAGGCTACAACCCCCTATGTTCTCCGGCTACAACCAGAAGGTGGCTAAAACCACCTGTCCTTGCCCCGTCCAACCACCCTAAAGTAGAAGTAGAATGATGGAACCACTGTCACACAATCACTGTGAGATATACCATTGTAAAACTGTACCAACCTATACCATTGGCCTGCAGCCAACCTATACAATTTCCTTGCAATCAATTTGTACCTGAACTGAACATGTATCAACCAAATACAACAGATACACGACCTGTAGTTTTGCAGCATGCATATGTACACGCCCTATATATACAACATCATGTGTATGTATGTGTCTTGTCTGTTATGCATCCTGTGTATACCCTCTGAGAAATAGTATACAACAGATACATGACCTGTAGTTTTGAAACATGTGTATGTACGTGCCCTATGCATACAACAACTTGCGTATGTACGTGTCTTGTCTGTTATGCAACATGCGTATACCTTCTGAAAACTAGGGTTTTCATTCTTCTGAAAAATTCTGACCCTCTGGAACTTCTTTCACATAGATATGAAACCTATCACTGTATCCAGACTGTAACTGTATCCTGTGCATGCATCCTTACACATAACCTTTACCCAAAAACTCTATATCTCTCTCTAGTCATGTGCCATATAAGTGTGTGTAAATGAACAAGTATAACAACCCTCACATGATCTAGACATCAAACCCTTTCTGATATTCAACCTCTCAATACATCAACCACTTCACAAATACAAGCTTTCAACCATGTACCACAAAAACCCTTAGTGATATGCCAAGAAATACAAGATGTGCCTCAACTCTAACAAGAAGTATCAATGATAAATATTGATTATACCAACACTATATTTCTATAGATATGACTTATAAAGAAGATCCCATGCAACCACTAATCTCTCTAGGGAGAATCCTCAAATCTCCATAACAATTTCTCATGCATACATCAAAATCTAACTACTCATAGAAACAAGACATACCTTTTGAACCAATGGATATATTTGATGTATCTGATCACTGTAGACCTTCCTGGGAGCTTGATCTCAAAATCTAAAACCTTGGCATCTTCATCTTCTCATGTTTCTATGGATTTAACCTCATGTGTGCGCCCTAATACAATGCCATCCTGTGTATGTATGCACCCTAATACACTGTTAGCCCACGTACACCTCAAAAATTGGGGTTTTTTAGTATTCACTGCAATTCTGAAAATTTCACCGTCAACCCTTCATGCTAACTCATACTTTCACAACTTCAAATGTATCAATGAGTACTTGCAATAATCCTTACACAACAATCGATATTCAATGTGTTCAAGTGTGTTTAAATGAAAGACCTTTGCCTCTTATTTATACTTTCATGTAGCTTCCTCAAGGGGTTACCTTCTAATCATCTTAACCCACTTTTCTTATTTTATGGTTAACCCACTTATAACCACTTGTCCACTTAACTTAAACACTTTCCATAATTAGTAAGTTATCCATTATCTTTATTATTTAAATAATTTATGTTGCATCCTTTTTTACTTATAGTACACACATCACTTCACTTTATTATTTAAATAATTTCTTCTTTGCAAAAACTTTGACTACTTTGACCTTTTGGGGCTTCTAGATGACTCATGAGGGTTCTCCAACTTCACATGGCCATAAATATATAAACATGAGGAGTTATGTGACGTTCCACATACCACCATGTTAGCACAAGATGTCACCTCTGGATCACGGTAGAGGTAAGCCTGATACCCATCATATTTTTATGTCCAGGTTGGTTATTAAAGGGATCAAATGGGTGTGGTTTCAAGAAAGTATAGTCTTAACTCAGAAGACTGGGTTGGTATGCACAGATAGGTGAGGTCTTGGTCTAACTTCAGTCAGTAAGTTGTAGTAAGGGTGAATAGAAGGAAGACTTAGTGAGGAAATGTAGAGGTCTGTGGAGGACATCAGGTCTTCAGACAACCCAAAGAAGAAAAACTCAAATGCGAGAACTTCTCGAATTTAAATCTCAAAGAAACTAAAAGGAATTGCAACAACACTATAATCAAACATCCATTATAATGTCGTCACAATAATTCAAGTGAATCAATCACTCATAAATCCTTCAATACAGAAGCGAATAAGATGGAATAAGAAAGTTGACTGTCATTAAAAAAGAAGTCTCAACATCATATACATAACCAGAAAACCATAATGTTCATTAAAACTTTATAATACGGGAGCTTTGCTCTACCATCGAACATTACAAAATATCAAAACTGAGTATATATACTCAGAGAAACTCGCCCCCTTACAAAAGTATGCTTTGGTTGTTGCATTCAAGGCTTGACGTCCACATCTTCTTCTGTCAGACTGCACCTGCATTATTATGTCATACGCGATCTCAGATCGGTATGGCTCTGGAAAGGAAAACCGTCCATAGGGGTACCATAGGATGACTTCTCCAGAACCTCCATGTATTCCATTTATGGGGTGAAATGAGGTTTCAAATACCTCCCCCTGTTTCCATTAACTGCCTGCATCGAAATCAAGAAGGAGGCTGACACTCGAGAATGTTCCAGTCAGGCTCATAATCCTTTCCAGTCAAATTGACGCCTCGGGGCTTGTAAGGATTTTTCTTTATGTCCACTTGAGCTCTTTTGTCCTCTGTGCAACGCCCTTTCATCACCCCATGTGGCCGTAGGCTGTGACCCTGTGCTTAACCAAAAATGGAATTTTGGGATGTCACATGTCGGGATTTCTCGCTCCCCTTGATTCATGATGTTTCGATACCCGAAACCATGAAATGATCCATTTGGATCAATGGTTGGTTCTGCCCCGAATCCAACGGCCACGATTGGTTCCTTGAACACTTCAGCTGCCTACTACTTGACATGCACCTTCTTTCTTTTATGGTCCTGCTTTTCCATATAAACCTGAGTTATGACCGTGGGCCCAACTCATAGGTGTGTCGCGATTTTGCGTCTCGTGAATTTACACTCCATTAACTGCCTGCATCGAAATCAAGAAGGAGGCTGACACTCGAGAATGTTCCAGTCAGGCTCATAATCCTTTCCAGTCAAATTGACGCCTCGGGGCTTGTAAGGATTTTTCTTTATGTCCACTTGAGCTCTTTTGTCCTCTGTGCAACGCCCTTTCATCACCCCATGTGGCCGTAGGCTGTGACCCTGTGCTTAACCAAAAATGGAATTTTGGGATGTCACATGTCGGGATTTCTCGCTCCCCTTGATTCATGATGTTTCGATACCCGAAACCATGAAATGATCCATTTGGATCAATGGTTGGTTCTGCCCCGAATCCAACGGCCACGATTGGTTCCTTGAACACTTCAGCTGCCTACTACTTGACATGCACCTTCTTTCTTTTATGGTCCTGCTTTTCCATATAAACCTGAGTTATGACCGTGGGCCCAACTCATAGGTGTGTCGCGATTTTGCGTCTCGTGAATTTACACTGCATTCCTTGCTCAAAATTATGAGTCACAAAATTGAGACTGCTCAGATCTTGTGCCACGTACCCTTCTAGAGCGAATGACCCTGATCATTTCACGACCTTGCGTTTCACGAGTTCCCATAACTCATCCTATTGACTGCTCTTTTCCGCGAGTTAGCGAAACGCTGATCCAACGGTATGGCTCTCTTTTTTGATCAACGACCGTGATTACATCGACATTTCGAGTCTCGGGGATTTGGGCTATGGATGTACCTTTATGAAGAGAACCACGAACTCTCAATTCCTGATCCTCTGAAATTCACCAATGTCRGATCAACGACCCTCGGCTCCCCACAATTGGACAACCCAGATCTACTTTTTCATGAATCTCAATTTCGCGATTCTTGTTGGATAGTTTTACAACACTTTGAACTCCTGATTCCCACGCTCGCTTGCTTTCGTTGAATATTGAACTTGCTCACTCGCTAGATTTGAATCCACATAAAAATGCTTCAAGTGTTGTGCTTGGTGCTCATGACTGTGACTTGTGATCAATTACTCGAATGACTGGTTGAGGGCTCGGGCTGACAAAGGTTCAATGACAGAGATAAAGAGGGAAGTGATCGACGACAGGTAGAAACCACAGACTCATAAGACCTTGACGATATTAAGTGCTACCATTGGCTCCAAAGGGGATGGCATGCTCCCTGCAAGCTGCCAAGAACACGCAGCCCTAGCACGTTGCTTTGGGTTATGGAGTCTCCTATAAAAACAAAAACACAAAACAAGAACGATATCTATAATGGTGGGCACCGACTATGGCTTTAAACAAAAAAAAAATTCAAGAAGTGCCCATTTACTGGGCCACTAAAAATTTCATCTCCCTATGAATTCTGCAATTTGTAAGTGTTATCTAGGAACCTCTCATAGATTTTGAACGGGTCGATCCAAAGGGCTTCGAATTTACCATGATTTCCCTTGTCCTGCTTAGGTGCATCCCATTTGAGTACTAGGTCTCCTGGATGGAAATCCTCCTTACTTCTCTTCCTATCAAAGGCCTGGTTGATTTTATGCTGACGATCATGTGCTTTTTCCATCACCTTCTCTCTACTTTGTTACACTTCTACCAGCTGATGTATTCTCCTGATCATGTCATCGGGCTCTCCTTGACAGTCTTGAAAGAATTTTGCCACAGGCAGGGCGAGATGAGAAGGAAAAATTGCTTTAGTCCCATACACAAGTTGGAAAGGAGAGATACCCAGGGACCTCTTTGTTGTCACTTTATCAACCCATAGAGAAAATTTGAGTTTTGAATCCCAAGCTTTCTTGTTATCCTCTAACAATCTTTTAATGATTTTGATGAGGCTTTTGTTAGAGGACTCTACGAATCCATTTCCTTGGGGGTAGTATGGGGTAGAGTGAATCAACTTGATTCCAAACTTCTCGTAGAATTGGATTAATGGTTCGGCTTTGAAGGATGTTGTGTTATCTGTGACTATTCTACTCGGGCAATCAAATCTTGCTATGATATCCTCCAGGAAAATGATGATCACCCTGTGAGAAACACTCCTTGTGGGAATAGCTTCTATACACATGGTAAAGTAATCTATGGCAGTTAGGATCCATCTTTGCTGACCACTGGACGCAGGATAAATTTCCCCAATGAATTTCAGGCCCCACTGCTGGAAGGGCCCTGAAGAAACCATGGGTTTCAATGGTAGGGACTTTAGCTGCTTCTTTCCAGAAAATATTTGACATTTAATGCATGCTCCGACTTTTGTGAAAACATCAGTGAACAAAGTAGACCAGTAGTACCCAGCCCTGAGAATTTTGTAGGCTGTGGTTTTCCATAAGTGATTTCCCCCACAGAGGCTGTCATGGAAATTCAATATAATTTCTTGGGCCTCTTGTGGGTCTAAACATCTCAGAAGCACTCCTAGAGGGTCTTTCCAATACAATACCTGGTCGATAAGGCAATATCTGATTTCTTTGAACTTTAAATCTCTTTCCTTGCTCCTTCCCATACCATCAGGGGGCCTTAACTCATGCATAAAATATATAATATCTTTGTATCAGGTGCATTCTGCCAATGGAGGGCTACCTTGAGGACCTCTATCAGACAATCCACTTTATGGTTTTTCTGAGCAAGTATTGATGAATTTAACCCCCAAGGATCTGCAATTAGATTCATCCAACAATTTGGCTAAACCTTGACCTTTGATCAATTTTGTGGGATTGATCTCTAGATCAAATTCAAGGATTTTGGAAATCCATCGGCTCCTCCTCCCATCTATGTTTGGCTGAATGAGAATTTCCTTAATGACAACTGAAGGGACGTATGCAATGACCTTTGATTGTAGGACGTAGACTCTGAAAGCTTTGAGATATTTAACCAAAGCATAGGCTTGCTTCTCCATGATGTCATATTTCACCTTAGCATCTCTCAATGCTCGACTGGAAAAGGAAATGGGTTGCTCCAATGCTTCAACATTCTTCTGCAACAGAACAACAACTACAATGTCGAACGAAGCAAATGAAAAAATGAGGAAATATTTTGAGTAATCAGGGTTGATAAGAATGGGTGCTTCAGTCAAGGCCTTCTTTATCTGATCAAAGGAATTTTGAGACTCGGTGGTCCATTTGACTTCATTTCCTTTCCTCAACATGGTTGTTATAAGCTTTACCATCTCAACAAAGTTGGAGACAAACCTCCTCAGAAAATTAAATTTTCCTAAGAAAGATTGGACTTCTTTCCTGGATCTCAGGAGTGACAAGGTTTGGATTGCTTCAACTCTACTGGGATCGATCATGACTCCCTCAATCATGGATATCCTTGATGCGCCAGTTACCCTTTGTAATATGTGTTCCATTTTCGGCAAGGGGTAATTATCTTTCCTTGAGCTCCTGTTCAAGTTCCTGAAATCGAAACAAAGTATGATTTCCCCACTCTTCTTTTTCACCGAGATCAGATTGGCCACCCACTCTAAATATCTCAAAGGCATGATGATCTAGGCATCGAGCAACTTCTTTACTTCTCTCTCCATGATAGGCAACAACATAGGATTTATTTTCCTTAATTTATTCCTGAATGGTTTGGCCTCTTCCTTCAGTGGAATCTTATGCTTAATAATGTTGGTGTCATATGTTCTGAGGTCTTCATATGTCCAGGAAAACACATCAGCAAAATCCTTTAATAACTCAGCATACTCGACTCTCTGCTTCCTTGACAGGCTACTCGACAACTTGACATATTTAGGGTCTTTCTCTATGCCAATGTTGCATTCGGCTATGTCAACATCATCAAYCGGCCTCTAAGATTTCACTGCCACATCATTGTTGTTGAGTATCCTTTCTAAAGGGACTAGTCCCTTCAGRATGTGATTGCTCGGTAATTGCACAATATGATGATTAACAAGTTTCTTTAAAAATACATYAGTATGTGGGTTATTTTGAGAATCAGGATCCTGGTCTATGTGTAATGTAGAAAATTCATCAACAACTTCCAGGAACCTCTTGATCTCAATATCAAATTCAAACACCTTCCAATTCTTGACATTGTCTGGTATAGAGGGTCTGTATTTTACTTCGATATCATACAAGAGCTTGGGCGGCAGAGGGACACTAAAATTGCTTGCCGAAACAACCAAAGAATCAACCAATGTGTTCTCCTCTCTCGGAATGAATGAAATGTTGAAAGTAATGGCAGAAGTGTCCTCAGACACACACTTTTATTAAATAGGAAAATAAATTACATAAGAGAATTTGCAAGAGTTTACACCCAGACAACTCAACACTCTTGCAATGAGCTATATATAAGCTAAGTGTCCTAACAAACTCTAGTTATAGATCACTTATTAAATAAACAAGTATCCATTTACAATAAATGCTATCTTAACAATCTTCTAACTATACTCCTAATTTAGAGCCCAAGATACTACACCTTTCTAGAGTTATATCTTTTACAACAATACTCTATTTCTAAATGTATCCATTTATTAATCAAATGTTCTAGATTATTAATTTAATATACTAAATTAATAATCATTTTATTCTAACTTATTAAACTATGATATTTTTATTTTGGATTATCTAACATTCCCCCCTATGATCCAAAGATACATTACATCAGATACCAAGTTCATCCCTGAACTTAGTAAATTTTATTCTGCCAAGAGGTTTCATGAAAATGTTGGAGATCTGATCTTCTGAAGGACAATAAATTGGCTTGATGACATCCTTTGCAATGAGTGATCTGATATGATGATACTTGGTGTCCACATGATTTGTCTTTGAATGAAAAACTAGATTCTTGGCAAGATTAATGTCTGTCGATGAATAATGATGTAGCTTTTGTTTGAGAAATGCTCAAGTCCTGCAAAACTCTGTGTAACCAAACAATTTCACATGTTGCTTCCCAGGCTGAGATGTACTCTGCTTCTGTTGTAGAAGTGGCCACTATAGATTTTTTCTTACAATTCCAGGACACTGCTGCTGAACCCATGTTCATTAAATAACATGATGTTGATGCTCGATCATCAATACTTCTGGAAAAATCGACATCTGAAAATCCACCAAGTACAAAATTTTTAGTCTTTTTGTAAAGAAGACCAAAATCTTTTGTTCCTTCAATATATCGAAGAACTCTTTTTGGCTTCATTCTAGTGGTTGTCCCATGGTTGCTGCATAAATCGTGAAAGAATATTGACTGCATAAGATAGATCTGGTCGAGTGTTTGTCAAATAAATCAAGCTGCCAATCAATTGTCTATAAATAGTGTTGTCTACCATTCCCCCCCCCCTACAAATTTTGAAAGTTTCAAGTTTTGTTCCATAGGGGTAAGGGATGGTTTGCAATTCCGCATGCCAAAATGCTGAAGAATTTATGCTACATACTTACTCTGAGAAATGAAAATATGATGTGGACATTGGAATAATTCAATTCCAAGATAGTAGTGAAGTAGTCCCAAATCAGTCATCTTAAAACCTGCATGTAATTCCCTTTTCACCTGTGCAATATGATCATCATTGTTTCCTGTAATGATCAAATCATCTACATACATAATAAGAATCACCAGATATGGACCCTATTGACGGATATACAAAGTATCATCAGATTCACTTCGTTGAAAACCAACCTTCCTAAGGTATTCATCCATTTTGGTATACCAAGCTCGAGGAGCTTGCTTTAACCCATATAAAGCCTTAATTAATTTGCAGACTTTATGTTGCTGCCCTGCAATTTCAAAACCTGGTGGTTGTTGCATATATACATCTTCCTGTAAGTCTCCGTTGAGAAAAGCACTTTTTACATCCATTTGAAGAAGTTTCCAACCTTTCTGAGCGACCAATGCAAGTGTTAACTGAATGGTATTCCATTTAGCTGTAGGAGAAAAAGTTTCCTCATAATCAACGCCTTCCTGTTGTGCAAAACCTTTAGCCACAAGTCATGATTTATACTTGTCAATTTCTCCATGTTGGTTGTATTTAATTCTGTAAACCCATTTTCATCCGATGGGTTTAACACTTTTAGGACAATCAATAAGTTTCCAAGTGTTGTTATCAATTACTGCTTGATACTCTTCAACCATAGCCTATTTCCATTCTTTATGTTTTATTGCTTCTTTGTATGTGGAAGGTTCAGTAAAATCATTTGCTACCAAGGAAAAATTTTCTTCACTATTGAGTGATCCCCTTGTTCATGTTTTATTCTGCTCATCAGGCCTTACATCTTTCAAAAGTTGAACTGCCCATTTTGGTAGTTGATGTTCACTTGTTAGAGGATCTGAATTTCCAATATTGTAAATTGGATTAATGTAAAATGATGTTCATCGATCAGTAGAAGATTTTGGAGGTGGAGAATCATTGTCAGATGAATTGTCGCTGCTAGGAGAGTCCGATGAACTGCTGGAAGACCCAGATGATGTTGTTGAAGCAAATGGACTGGAACTGGATGTATCATCTTCAGATGAAGGAAAATCAAGTTCATACCAATTCTATGAATTTGGTTGACTTTGCATTTTTCCTTGTCTTTGATTTCCTTTAGTTTCTAAATTTTGAAGAAGACTTTTGATGTCTTTAGCACTCTTACTTTCAGTTTCATCAAAAATTACATCCTTGCTTACAATAAAGTTTTCATTGGACAAAAGTTGGTACCCTTTCTTCTCATTAGAATACCCAATCATTGTGCACTTCAAGCTTCTTGAGTCAATCTTAGTTCATTTTTATTTCAGAACTAAGGCATAACGTACTGATCCAAAAACTCTAAGATGTTTAACTCGAGGTTTGAAACCAAACCATGCTTCATAAGGTGTGATTCTGTCTAAAGAAGCAGTTGGAGATCTGTTCCTTAAATAGATAGTTGTATGGATTGCTTCTGCCCAATATGTAGAACTTAACATTTTAAAGCTTAACATGGATCTTGCCATTCGTAACAAGGTGCGATTCATTCGTTCTGTGACTCCATTTTGCTGAGGAGTGTAGAAATTTGTAAGATGTCTTCTTATCCCATTGTCTGTGCAATAATTTTGAATTCATTAGAAGTGAATTCCTCTCCATTATCTGTCCTGAGAGTGCCTATCTTTTCTTTAACTTCGTTTTCAACAAGTTGACGAAAAATCTTAAACTTTTCAAATACTTCTGACTTTTGCTTCAAGAAGTAAACCCAAGTCATTCTACTGAAATCATCAATAAAGAGTAAAAAATATTTGCAACCACCGAAAGAAGTATGTAGTGGTCCACAAACATCACTGTGAACTAGTTGCAACCGCCTATTTGCACGCCATGAACTTGTTGGAAAACTCTCTTGACTTTGTTTTCCATAAATGCATGCTTCACATTTTGAATTTTCCTTTTTGAAAGTTGGAAGTCCCTTAACCATCCCTTGTTTTTGAAATTGAGAGAGACTTTCAAAGTTGAGATGTCCATATCTCACATGCCACAATCTTATAGGTGAAATACCTATACTTACTATTCCTACAAAGTCTAAATGCCTTGGAATAACTGTCCTTTTCATCCTTAACAGTTTTCCATCTTCATAACCTGTCATCACTGTTTTCATATTCTGTTTGACTGAATTAATCTTAACTAAGCCATCTTCCATAATCACCTTATGTCCTGCTTGTCAAATCGTGACTGAAGACAACAAATTATTTTTAAAGGTTGGTACATACCATACATTTGAAATCATTCATTCTCCAATATCAGGTAAATAAACTTTAACTACTCTTTTTGTATAAGGAGTATGTTTGGTATTATTCGCAAGAAAGACAAAATTAAGATGGCATTCTTGAAAATTCCAAAAGAAGTCACGTCTGAAAGTCATGTGTTGAGATGCTCCTGAGTCTAAAATCCAAGCATCTTCATAATCACTTTGAAAATCAGTGGAAATCTATAATGCTGAAGATGAGGTAAACACATATTCTTAACCATCATCATTTCGATCATTTGCAAACTGTGTTGTGTTTTGATGAAACTTGGAAATTTTATCAATGGAAGTTCGACAATCTTTTGCATAAT
>JASDQU010239087.1:6803-16809 GCA_032191745.1 Picea mariana
CAACGCAAACTCTCCATATGTTTGGAAGAGTAACCAAACAGTGGAGGACACAACTCTATATAGAAAGAAAATCTCCCTAAGGTTGTACTACATCCCATATTCTGATGATCAAATGGACAGATGTGCTTTATCCAAGGGCGACTCATTATGCTGCCAATAAAGAAAATACTTTTCCCATCCTCTTTTTGGGGTATATTTGATTTTTTTGTTCTTTTTTGATAATTTTTGAAAAAGAATAAAGGAATATTACGTTACAATGGAGGAACGAGTACTGCAAACATACAAGCTCGAGGCACAAGGACAAGACTTATGTTCTGGTAAAATGATACTCGGGAAAAATCCTCCGATGGCCAAAGGTGTTAAGACGCAGAAGCAAACTGTCACAAGGCTGAGGGACAAGGTATGCAAATGCAGTTGATAAAACACACAATGGTAACGTCCTTCAATGTAATTTTAACGAGCCCGAAGAAGGTAAGCTCGGTGGTTTTTCATATTTAGAGAGTCTGAAAAAACATAAAAGGAGACTCCGCTGGGGTACCTTTTTCGATCTAGTCGGTTCAAAAAAGGGATAAACTAGAACCAATTAGACATCAATTCAAAACCATTTTAACGAGTTTGACAAGGAAAAGATCACTCGGTTATTTTTTCACTTTTAAGGAGTCTGAAAAAAGCTTAACTATGGACTCCGTCAGGAATATTCTTCTGGACCAATTTGACGAGTGTGAAAGAATAAGGTCACTCGGCGATCTTTTCAATTTTAGGGAGTCTGAAAAGAGCTTAACTATGGACTCCATGGGGGTTTCGTTTTCGTAAATTTAGTCCCTTAGGCCCAAAAAAGGAATAAAATTATACCTGAGAGTACTCTTCTAAAGAATGGGAATTCGATAGAGTATACCTTTTTTCGTACAGTTGACCGTCTAGACTGAAAAAGGGGTAAACTACTACCGGACAGACGTGACTTCAAATTTCAGTTTAACAAGCATGAACGGTCACAAGATCGCTTAGCAAACTTTTCATTTTTAGAGGGTCTGAAAAGGGCTTAAAAGGAGACCCGTTATTTTTTGGGAGTCCTGAGGGTAAGACAAAGAGTGAAAAAGACTCATGCAGATGAGGCCCAAACTCTTATTCAGGAAAAACTATATGGACTCCCGAGCCTACAGTGTTTGTAAAAACGACATGGACACCATAATGCAACCAGGACCTACCTTGGGCATCCATGTTCTGGTAAGCTCTACCACGAAGTTGCGACACTTCTAGAGCAGATATGATGGTTCTGTGTCACAACCGGATGGGATCGATCCTATAGCATATGAAAAAGGCAACGAGATGCAAAAGTTGGTATGGTATCCTAACCTATATGCTCAAGTTGATTTTTGAAAAAAAATAAAAAATTATGGACTGTCAATATTTTTTTGAAACTCAAAAAAAAAAACAATTGTCCCAATACCTGATCAAATCCCTCCCATATAACTCCTAGATCACTCTAAATGGTTTTTGGTATAAAGAAACTAATAAGGGGGACCAAAAAAGTGACAAAAAGAGGCCAAAAAGTCTATAAATAGAAGCTGGCAGTTCATTATCACCATTGCTGATTTGGAAATTGACTCTGGAGCCAAAAGACCCCCTTTTCCAAAGATAGTGATTCTGTGAGCTACAGTGGACAAAACAAACTTCTTCTTGGACCAAGTAAGTACAAACTCCCTTATCTAGTTGTTCAATACTTCAATTTAGTCATTTAGTTTATTTTTTGGGTGGGCGTCGACCTTAAAAAGGTCGGCCCTAGGTACACGCGGGTTGTCTCTGGACAGGCCGCATGTACACACGTGAAAATCAAAGCCTGCATGCATGTACATATGACTGTCACTTATACAGCCTGCGTGTACCCCCCTTATTAATGGAAAAGCAAATTAAAAAGGAGTATTGACCCTCCTTTACTTTGTTGTGTTGGCAGGATGTATGTCCAGTGGAGGGAAAGGGAGCATGAGGCAATCAGTGAGTTGGTTGTTGCAGATCCGAATGTTGTGGTCATGTTAATGCAATGCGGGTTACTCAAATTCTTTCTATGTCCGTTTATGCGCGCACAACCAAGGCTAATGAACGGCTTGATTGACTACTGGCATCCTGACGCAGAGGCATTTATGCTAGAGGGGCAATCACTGGTGCCCACCACCAAGGACATTTACTTTCTGACTGGCCTCTCAAGGAGAGGGGAACCAGTCAACTTCCAGAATTTTCCTGCGGGGCCAAGTAAGATCTCGGAATTGATAGATGAGCACTATGAGGATGGGACCGACCGTACGGGCTCCCAGGTACCCATTAGCAAGATTACCAACTTATCACTACAGACTATCTTGTTACTGATTGGGTGGATTACCAACTCAGCAGCCGTGCATCAGGCTTCGCGTGCACAGATGAACTGTGCCATCCAGTGCATGGATGCACAAATCTTTGATTGGAGTACCACACTGCTTGAGTGCATGAAGAGGAAATTGATAGATTGCCGACAGTAGACACAGAGGAACTTCAGGTTCGAGATGATCTTGTGTTCATTCTTTTTCGAGAGAGTTCCGAGTTTTAGTCCTCGAGTTGTAGTACGAGGACATCTGGCCTCTTTCCCTACAGTGTGTAGATGGGTAGTATTACTGCCGCGACAGGGTGGTGGAAGGACTATTGAGTCCTTCGATAATGACTTCTTTGCTTGGTTGTCATGGCAGATCCCCGTGATTGAGGATTACCCATATGCAGGGATCGATTTCTCGAGAGATCCTAAGATACCCATGCCTCTTGGTGAGGAGCGAGGGGAGATGGGTAAGTCTCCACCTTTGTAGTTTTTTTGTTTGCATATGTAATTTTTTATGTCTTTTTGTTATATATATCATTTTTTTGTATGCTAGAGTATTTGATGGTTAAAAATTTGTTGTATAGAGATGTGGGAGTGCGACCTGCCAACTATGCACGGAACAGGCATTTTCCACGGCCAGAAGCCGCAGCTGCCGCTATTGGGGGAGCAATAGTAGCAGGGAACCTCCCAGCCGGAAAGGCCGAGAGGGTCCTTAGACGTATTGAGCAGAACTTCACTGCAGTCACTCGCACAGTCCCGATGGAAGAGATAGAGGATCTTCCACCATCCATGCAGCCGCATGTTGTGGGGGCACCTCGGACATGGGTCCGATTGTTTAGGCGTTTAGCCCATGCTGTAGATGATTATAATAGGGCCCATAGGCCCTAAACAGATTTAGACTCTTTATGTGCCACGAGCACCTACTTGTATATATTTTTTGAGGGCATAAGCCCAGTGACTCGTTACTGTTCCCATTTTGGAGGCACTTGCATCCATCTATGTACGCTGAGTATTTTATGATGTTTATATATGGTTTTTATCTTCTTCTTTTTTTGTGTGTCTTATGGATTATGTGTGAAAAAATGTATTTACATGTTTGTGTTCATGTTCTTTTATATGTGGGAAAGATGCCAATCTAAAATGTGATTAGCTAGAGTATCTGTAATTTGGTTTAATCTCCTAGAAACATGAAAATAGGTAGTATAATCAAAGTTGTGTTCTAAGAGACGTACCCTAAGGAATCGTCGGTGTAAAGTTGGATCATGAACCTGGTATACTCTATTTAGCTACGACACAAATATTTGAGCATCAAGATAGACCCAAAGATGAGAGATACCCAATGACAAGGCATCATGAAGCAACTAAATAATTGCACTATACTCGGCAACATTATTTGTGGTGTCACCTAAGCATATACCTCCAGAAGATAACAACTGACCCTATGGTGTAAAGATTACCCAAGCTGCGGAGGCAAACCTCTGTGTGTGTCGACTAGCACCGTTCGCATACCCAACGAACACCTCAGACTCACTTGACATCTGCAATATTGATGAAATATAACATCAATGACATGTCCATAACACTTTTAAAAGAAACGTAAAAAAGTAATAGTACAAAGACTATACATATGTTACAAAAAGTTACCCACAGTGACTAGTCTATGTGTAATACTTCTTGAGGTAGAGCCCATTTCTAGGCTCCGCCAAAGAATTCCCTTCAAAATCAACCAAACAATAAGCACCCTTTTTTAAAACCTCTTTTATAATGAAGGGTCCGAACCACATTGGTTTAAACTTTCCTGCCCCCAGGGGGTCCTTGTCTTAGTCATAGACCAGGACAAGGTCACCTTCAGAAAAAATCCGAGGACGAACGGACCTATCATATTGACACTTGACCTAATGTTTATGAGCCTCATTGGCCAGAGATGCATTGGGACACTGCTCATCAAGCTGCTCAAGGTGTACTAACCGTTCTTCAAGTGGAGAAGTGTCTGGCAATAACTGTACTACCAATTTCAGAGATGGGATTTGACATTCGATGGGAAAGACTGCCTCCGACCCGTAAACAAGTTGGAAAGGTGAGAAACCGGTTGCAGTCTTAACAGATGTTTGGTAAGCCCATAATGTCGAGTATAACATCAAATGCCAATTTGACTTGGCTGAGTTGATAGTTCGTTGTAGAATCGACTTAAGAGTTTTGTTTACAGCTTCCACCTGCCCATTGGCTTGGGGGTAGTAAGGTGATGAATGTTCCTGTCGTAACCCAAGCTTTGATGTTAATTCAGTCATCATTTGGTTCTGAAAGTGACTGCCATGGTTAGTGAAAATCTCTCTCAGGACGCCAAACCGTGCTATGATCTGGTTGAATAAAAAGAGAGTTGCAGTCTCTCCATCATCTTTGAACGTTGGCATAGCTTTGACCCACTTAGTGAATTAGTCGACAGCTACGATGATATAGCGGTGCCCCCTTACTGATGGGGGGTTTCATGTAGTGTAATCAATCCCCCACTTAGTGAAGGGACCAACTGTGATGACAGGAAACATAGGAGAAGGATGTGCCCTCATCTTCCGAGAGAAGACTTGGCACGGATGTCACTTCTTGATCGATTCGATACAATCCTTGATAAGTGTCATCCAGAAGTAACCTGCTCATAGAATCTTTTGGGTTGTTGCCAACCCAGATAAAAGACCACCACAAGCTCCAGTATGAAAATCGTTGAGCACTATGAAAACCTCCTCATGAGTGAGACATAGACACAAAATGTAGTCTACACCTCTTCGATACAACGTATCATCGAGTATGAGATAATTCTTAGCCTGATGGCGTATCCGCCGACGATCATCACGAGAAGCAGAGGTGGGGCAATTCAAAGTCTGGAGATAGATAAGTATATCTCCATACCAGGGGTCTGAAGATTCAATCAAAAACATATCCCCCCGGATAGGCAAGTCCTCAAGCACAACGTCACCTGACTCAATCGGAAGTTCCGAAATAAGCTCTGCGAAGACCAATGACTTCTTGGACTTTGCTGAAACAAAGTCAAAGTCAAATTCTTGGAGGATGACCATCCATCTACTGATTTTTCCGCCTATAACTCATCGTGTCAACATGTATTGGAATGGATTCATGACAACAATGATGGTGGTCTTGCGAAACAGAACTTAGTGACGAAACCATTGAACAGCATGAACTGTTGCCAACACAAGTTTTTAAATATGAGAATAATTGAGTTCCGGTCCTACGAGGCCTCGGATCAGGTAATAGATCACGTATTATGAAAATGAATCATCTTCCTGGACTAAAACCATGCCTATAGTTGACTCTGCGG
The DNA here is from genome assembly GCA_032191745.1 of Picea mariana. Classification (NCBI taxonomy): domain Eukaryota; kingdom Viridiplantae; phylum Streptophyta; class Pinopsida; order Pinales; family Pinaceae; genus Picea; species Picea mariana. The sequence continues at coordinate 12,473 of JASDQU010239087.1, forward strand.
CAGCCAGATATAATAAGAAATCTTTGTTATAATTAGGTGGTCGTAGCAGAGGTGCGGTTGTGAGGGCATGTTTTAATGCGTCGAAAGAGTGTTGAGCAGCTTTGTCCCAGAAAAAAGGAACGTCTTTCTTCAGTAAACACATAAAGCCCTTGGTGATTTTGGCATAGTTGGCGATGAAGCGTCGTAAGAAGTTCGCCTTGCCTTGTAGACTTTGAAGTTGTAAGATTGTACGTGGGGGGGGAAACTAGATTATTGCCGCCACCTTAAGAGGATCGACCATGATCCCTATTGTTGATACGATGAAACCTAACAACCGTCCTGGCATTACGCATAAGTTGAACTTGTTTGGATTCAAGCAAATCCTGAAGTAGCGACAACGTTCAAAGATTAGTCTAAGGTGCGTGTGATGATCCGTGCACTTGCGAGAGCGTGATGCTAAATCATCTAGATAGGCCTCGACTATATGTTTGAGGTCATGAAATGAAAAAGACATGGCCCGTTGGAAAATGGATCCAGCATTTTTAAGGCCAAAAGGCATCTTACGATAGGCCAATGTACCCCACAAACAGATGAATTTCGTTTTGTGTTGGTCTTCAGGTTTGATTTGGATTTGATTATATCCTGAGAAACCATCCATGAATGAAAAGGCTTCACAACTGGCACATTCATCAATGATCTGGTCAATGAATGGTGTTGGAAAATTATCTTTGGGACATGCCTTGTTCAAATCACAGAAATCAGTACATACACGAATCGTGCCTTGTTTTTTATTGACCGGCATGCGGTTTGACACCCATTGAGTCAAATGAATAGGATAAATGAAACCTGCCTTTAGCAATTTCTCAACCTCAATCTTGATGGTTGTTGCTTTCTTAGGATTGATTGGATGAAGTTTTTTTCGAACAGGCTTGGCATCAGGATACGTTGTGATTTCATGTTCAACTATTTTTGGATCAATACCTGGCATTTCCTCATAAGACCAGGCAAAAACGTCGCGGAATTCTTTGAAAAGATCCGTGTAAATTTGAATCTCTTCGGGGGAGCGATCCGCTCCGATGAAGACATTCTCCACGATGCCAGGGTTTCGGGAGATGTTGATAGGTATAGTTTCAGAGATAGTCACCATATTACCCTCATCATATATTTCCTGTGTAGCTAAGAGATTAATGGGACATGGCTGATCTCCCATCATGGTAACAGTGATTTCTCCTGCTTCGATTCAGCTTAACTCTGGGAGGAAATATGATCTGTGATGAAGATATTCCCAAGGTTTGTCCGGACTAGTCATTGCTTCGATTACTGCTTCGTCTGAAGGCAAGACTAAGTCTAACGAATCGACGTTAGCCAGAGAACCCTGAGCCCAAATAGGCTCTAGAAGTGGATCCAACTCTGGTGCCAGAGTCGAATCAGGGTTAGCTGAGGTTTGCTGGACTAAAGGGTACACTGCCTCAGTGGCTGACAAGGGCATGGACATGTCGGGGTGCCCTGTCTCATCCATCGTGGTTGATGGGGAAGGAAGAATCCAAGGATCCTCAAAGTAAGTCACGAGGAATGACGAAACTTGAAAAACCTCAACCTTATGGTGATTATATATAAACTTGACATCGTCATGAGGAGGTGGGTAATCGAAGGTACCCATCAAGGACCGGCACATACCAACTCCTATGTTAACGACACCTGGTTGAGGATTATCAATCATGGGAATTGTGGACGCCCCCAAAGCTGGGTCAGGTCTGGAGAAAGACAGTTGATCAATGGTCACTATCCAGCCTTTGTGTGGAAACAACAAGACTCGGAAAAATATAGCAACCACAACTTGCATAGCATAAGTCCAACTCCGTCCTAACAAGAGATTATAGTCGAGGGGAGCATCGACTACCTCTACTTTGACACACACAGTCTTCCCTCCTAACTACACAGGGAAAGAAGGAACGATGCCATGTGGGCGGAAAGAACAACCATCGAAAGAAGTGAGGAGAGTAGGTGATGGAGACAAAGCGGGCTAGCCAATGGCCTTCCAACATGCTAACGACATAATGCATGTCGAGGCGCCCTTGTCGACCACCGTGCAGAAGATATTCCATGTAAAAGTTTTCGTGGGATGAGCCACTACTATCTGAAACGCTACGTGGTAAGGAAGACGAGGTCTTAAGTCGGTTGTATCTAACATGATGGTACCTGGGTTACAATTCTTAGTAGAGCCTAAAGCAGTTAACAAGACTTTCCTCTGAGCAGAGAAGCTTTGGAGGACCTCCAAAGCATACATCGCACAAGGGGTTTGTGATAAATCCTCCACCATAGAGTAATTCTGGGCAGCCCTTGCATTTGGGTTGTGAGAAGCTTTTTTAAATGCACCCTTTGGAATGTGTGTCATTATTTCTCCTAATGTCTTTTCGATTTGTAGAGGAAGATATGGGAGCTCATCTTCTTTACCCTTCTCAGAAGTGCTTGGTTTACGATAGTCATGCACTCTAGTCATTATGAAAGCATCACCCCTAACCATATATACGTTTGCAGATGAGGGATTGTTTGGAGGAGGGCAGGTTTCTTGGCTGCTCCCTTCTGTACTTGTAGAGGCTTGAGTTAAAATTTTTCCTATGTTGAAAAGGATTAGTCAACACTGCCTGTTGTTGCTATGTGACAAACTTTTGGGCCTCTGCAAGTCAAGGACAAAGATGGGTTGGGTGGTCTTCTGCACACAAGTTGCACGGATACCTTGCCTTCCATTTTTCTATAGTGTCCCCGCCAGCATTATCAGTGGGTTTTCTATCCCCCTTACCCTTCTTTCATTGTTTTTTCTTCCCTTCAGGCTGTTGGGTGGCCTTTGGGTTAGTCGACTACATGGAGTGTACTTTCGACATTTGGGTAGGAGGAGCAGCCAAAGCAGTGGTCTAGTTGGCCATTGTGTGTTGTATAGATAACTGTTGCAACTGTTTTGTCAATTGCTCAGTGGGATTGGTTTGTGCTTAACCAATAATACCATCAGCATGTGGTCCCGCTCTCTATCTAGTTTTATCCAATATCGATCGTGGTGCATCTAGCAAGATGTTGTATAATAAACCAGACTAAGAATAGATGAGCTCAAATTGTTGAGCCCTCATGATGGCATCTTCTTCGGAGAAAACTCCTGAAGTCACGACGTCTTTGGATAATTGTGGGACCAAAGACTTAAGGAACCACTCAAGCAGGAATGTTGGTGGGAACTGGTACTTTGATTAGACTCTTCTGGCGTCTCCATTCTCGGATATGATCAAAGATATGGTCCGTTGTTTTTTGTTCGAAATTGGCAAGCATCTCTGTGCCAGCGTCGTATCTCACAGGTAATTGGAAATGGTTAAGGAAAGCCATCGCCAGTTCGCCAAAATATGATTATATTGAGCGATCAAGATCGATGTACCATTTTGTGGCACTCCTGATAAGAGTGCATTGAAACAATCACAACTGTACGGATTCATCTTTCAATGAGTTAGATGAACACCAAAGATGGAAGGTAGTCACATGATCACCTGGATCTTCATTAGGCTTGGCCTCGAACTTTAGAATGTCTGAAGGCAACTTCGTTGTCATAGGAGGCCAACGTGGATTGTGACAAATAGGATCATTTAAAAACCTTGTCAAATCTGGAAAGTGTAAAGTCACCAGGAATGGTAGTTTGGGTTGCTGCTGATAACCTAGGAAAAAGGGTCCTGGAGTTTGACTGGCACCAGGTTGCCAGGAAAATTTTGGTTGCTGGCCTGGATTCTGGTAGAAACCATGGCCCTGACCAACGTAAGGATTTTGCATATGTGGAGACATCATCGACTGATTTCCCATAAAGGACATAGGGTGCTGGGCATGCATCATGTTTGAAGGACTTTGGGAAGGATTACCCCATGCCAGTCCTGATGGGAGAGGCATAGTAGTCTGTCCAGGGTTCCATTGACTATGGAAATAATTACCCCAGAATGACATTCCAGAGGAGGAAATGGATCCTTTTCCTGAATTCCAAGGTCCCACTATATGTGCCCCCTGCACAGGAATAGTACCCTGCTCAGGAGTAGACTGTCCAAAAATGGGAGTGCCCCCAGACGGGAAAGTGGTGGATGCGAAAGTGTTGTTACCAAATGTACCATTCCAAACAAATGGTGACAAACCTACCAGCATACTGTGTGCAGGTGTTCCTTGACTCCCGGCTCCAAATAAACTAGTGTGTGCAGGCTGCCCAGCAGACTGTTGACGCTGACCACCAAGCGAAGGGGACGAAGGAGGGATATGACCTCCAGTGTAAGGAAAAGTGTTAAAAGGGACAGGATTACCCCCGAGTTGACCTTGAAGAGGAGCGTTAGAGCTCCCTGCCC
>JASDQU010239088.1:6432-16847 GCA_032191745.1 Picea mariana
TTAATTTTTCATTGTTTAAAAAAAAATAAAAAAATTGCGTGGTGCGTTTGAGACGTTTGGCTCGCACCACGACCATTTCACCCTGTAAATTTACAGGGCACACCGCAACATAATGTTAAATTCCTCGACGATGAATACGTAAACAAGAATGCACTGGTGCGTCTATTTATCGGCACTGGGTAAAATTATATAGCTATTCGTTGGTGCGTCGAAGTAACTCTAACACACCAGTTTGTTATGGTACATGACGCACCACACGAATCATATATATTATTTTACGCGGTACATTAGAAATCATGTGCATTAACATGTTCTTGTTTACTTACACACCGCCAAAAAAATTGGCATTTGGTCGTGGTGCGCCCTGTAAATTTTGTGTGTGCACCACTAGCGGTGCAAGCCGAAGGATTTGAATGCACCGCCCAAAACAATTAGATAAAAAATTGCAAATTTTTGTACCCGTCAATTTTAAAAAATTGGTGGGGAGGTGCGTCTCTGTTACTTAAAGGCAATGGTGCATATAATGAACATATACAAACAACCTTAAACTAATTTTAAAAAAATTGTTTTACGATGCATTAGGATTTTAATTTGTTTTTATTTTAAGCGGTGCATAGGATAACCATAACGCATTGGTGCGTGGGTTTACCTAACCGCATTGGTGCGTGGGTTTACCTGACCACACTGGTGTGGTATGATTATACAAAGCACCGCATAACATAATATAACAAATTTTATATGGTGTGTTAGTTTACACTAGAACACCGTGGGTGGTGCTCACAAGCTATGTATGCACTGCGGGCGGTGCTTGACTATTTTTTAGGCGCACCGGTTATGAAATTTACTTAGTTTTTGAAGGAAGTAATTTTTCGTATTTATAAATAAATTTCTCATTTAGTATATTTTTTTTATGTTTTATGTATGAGTGAGGTTGATGTATTTTAATGTTAATCATGCAGAGACATGACTGAAGATATCAACAACAACAATAGGAGCAGAGGGTGGACCTATACAATGCTGTATGGGAATGGGAGGCGAGGGATAGGGAGAGGGATTTGTACCCTGGCCCTATTACTACAACGACTCATGTTCTCTTGAGGAATGTAGGCCTCTTTTAGTACTATGAGGAGGATACATCCCTGAAGGGGAACTTCAGGTTGTTGGTGCATCTGATCCGTCGATGGGATGTCCATCAACTAGATTTTTGTATGGGTCTTGATAAGTGGTACCATCCCATTGAGGAGGATATTTACTTTATCACTGGGATATCCAGGAGAGGGGAATATTTTCCCTAGTTCCCATATGTCCGAATAGGTGTTGCAACAAAGATTTAACTCATGTACTCTCAATGATATATAGGGTTTGATGTACTTTCCCCAAAGGATTTCCAGGTGTCTAGTGGATAGCTACAAATCACTTCTTTCAGTGCAGAGGAGCTTAGGTGCCTCTTGTTGTTAGTGATGACCATAGTACACTTTACCGGTGATGGGAAGTGAATTGGTTTCCCTCTTTTGTATTATGTTGATTTGTTGGTACAAAGGCCATGATGTATCCGATGGCATGCCATTTTTTTACACTAGTTTTGTATAGCGTTAGATAGATGTCGTGTATGATACATGGGAGGTCAAACTTTCCTTTGCCTTTAGAGTTGTTTTTCTTATTTTTTGAGAGGTTTTCAGAGACGAGGCCTACTTTTTTCTGTCATCCTTCTAGGCCGAGGACTCATGTGCGGATGCACATGTGGGGGAAGATGATGCCCAAGAGGGGCCAACCATAGTTTCCAACCATGACTTCCCCAGACGCACTGGGGATACTAGACAATGAGGCATATCACATGTTCTTCATGGTGTCATGTCCTTATGAGGGTTTGGATTGGTGAGGATGTCCAAACATCCTCTTCACATCAGATGAGCCACCAGATGAGCCACTTAATTTGAATACAATTAATTCTAACACGTTCTTTAACTTGTTTTATTAAATTGTTTAATGAAACTCTATAATTATTGTTGTGTACTATATATTTTTCATATATTGGAAATTTCATTGGGGATGTGCCTCCTCCCCAAATAGATGACAATGAGGAGATGATTCCTGAGGCCACGATGGTTCAGGGTCCTCAGGTGCAGATACCTGGTGGCATGCACCATAGGATAGATACTAGATTTAGGTTGGAGTTGGGCAACCAACTCTGTGCACTTTTGACTGAGGTGGGAGTCTAGCATGTGTTGATGCAAGAAATTAAGGCAAATCCTATGCTCTTGGAGCTTTGGAGGGATATTTCACATGATTTTATGCCTCTTATGAGTCATATTGTCAGATCTACCAGGCTATTAGAAACAAGGAGGGCTCCCGATGATAGGCATAACTCCTCTTCCATTACGTCTTTCTCGTCTAGTACCCCATCGATTGATGAGGGTAGTCATGATCCTTCTCCACATCCTTCTTCTCCTCCTTCACCTCACCCAGATCATGATCATGAAACACATATTCCTCCTCCTCTTCTTTCACCTCACCTAGATGAGCAGGCATGACCTATTCCTCATCCTCCTCTTTCACCTCACCTAGATGAGTAGGTAGGACATATTCCTCCATCGCTTATTTCTGGTTAGAGAGTTGACCAACCACTTCCTCCTGACCATCCATCATCTTCTACTACAAACCAGGCCTCCACTACTGTTGTAGATATGCATATTATCCCATCGATTGGACCATATATGTTAAAGCAATTACTTGACTTGTTCGTGATATATATATATATATATGGTGCATTTATATGTTGAATTTGATGTGTATATTGTTGGGTCATGTTATATATGTTTGTTAAATGTGCTTGATAGATGTTTATGTTAAATGATGTTTGTTAGATGTGTGTGATTATGATGTTAGAAAATGCTTGTGTTTTGTTAGATGTGATCACAATGATGATGCCCTATTATATTATTAGATTTATGTGCTAGCTAATTAATGATAATTTTATGTTCTAGAGGTATATATAATTAATTAGATGATGTTAGCGAATTTAAATGTGCATTTTAGATGATGTTTGTAACACCCCAGGTTTTGAGCCCCATATTAAATAATGTATTTTATTATTTTTCAAGAGGCCATAGGGCCCAAACAATTATTAAAAAGCCAGTGTGCCCAAGAAATGTAATGTTTTGATCATTATTAATAATAAATACATCGTTGGTTGCTAGACGAAAAAGGACTAGAGTTATAGGGGGCTATGATTCCATAAGAGAGGGGGCTTGAGGGGATAATTGTTTATTTTCTATTTTAATTACCCTTTTGTCTAAGGGAGTGGATCAGTTATGTGATCTTCTTGGGGAGGCTAGGAGGTTCTTGATTCCTCACGAAAATAATTAAACCTGTCCCTAGTCTGATTGCAGGGTTGGCGCGTTCGATCCTTCACTTATTTCTTTCATTCCATTGTTTCCCTCACACATTCATTCACCAATTGTTCAATTTTTCGCACCTTGGGTGGAGATATCACTCTATTCATTTTCGTCACCCATTCATCTCCCTCATCCGTGTCTTGGCTTGGGGAAAGGAAAATGAATTGCTGAAGAGAAGCCATGGTATCATTGGTTATAGAGGTCACTGGTGTAATCCATCCATTAATTAAGGCCTGCACATCTGAGATGCGTTGGCCTATGTCCAACTTTGTTTGCAACTATGAGTCCTGAGAGTTCCAACATGGATATTCTGGACCAGTTGCATTGGAGCCCTGGAAGGAGAAGGACTGCTTGAGGGATTGCATGGAAAAGAAGGGTGGAGGTTCATTCTCTTGGGTGGTGCAAATTGGGTAGAAGAGAGTTGGGTATTGGCATTGTTGTGAGTACTAGGAAATCTTGTGAGAGCTTGAGTGTTGACTAGTTCGAGAAGCCAAGTAACATAATGGAACCGTCCTTGTGGATTCATAGCCTTGGCTCGGGGGTGACACTGTTGTTGAGACTTGGAGCAGTAATGTCTACGGTTGGGTGGAACATCCTTGGTCTGTAGCCAGTTGGTGTCTTCTTTTATAAAGATAAGTGATCTTTGTTATGGTATTATTTATCTGTATATGAATGTATTTCGCTGTGTATTTATTTATCGTTTAATTGAATATTTAGAATATGCATGCTTGCTAGTTATTGTTGTGCATGTCATTAGATATTTTATTTTATGCATCCTTATTAATTTAGAAAGGTATTGATAAGAGAAAGAAGTCCAAGGGTGGGCTTGAAGGTAGCGTACCCCGACCTGTGGCTGGCGGGGTGTGTTACAGATTGGTATCGGAGCTTCTAGTTGAAACACCAGATCGATATGGGCTAGGTCTATTGGTCAGAGTCTCATGGTTGAGATCGGATTTTGACCATGAAGTTGAAAATCTTGGGAGGAATGGCATTGCAGAATCTATGCAGGAGCTAGAACATAATAAATCCTTTGTAAGGGTTCGAAGGATCGTGACCTTCCCTTTCAATTCAGGAGCAATCGCCACTGTGGGATCAAGAGAGATCTAAGATCGTTGGATCGGAGGGAAGGTGAACAAGGGTCATCTGATGAAGGAGAAGCAAAGTGATGGGTGTTCTATATGCACTAGAAACACTCTAAAAACCCTCAATTAAATTGTCAACCCAATGTAAGTAAACTTAGAGTTGTAGAAAATATATGCCAAGGTAGAAGGGTTGGTAGTAGTATAGTTTAACTAAGTAAGTGGCTATCTAAGGGCTAATCTACTCAATCAAAGACTAATAATGATCAAACTCTACTAAGAAACTCAAACTATGTACCCTAAGTAACCTTTGAACAAAGGATCGATGGATAGTTCTAAGAAAGCAAATGAAAACCCTACTTAAATCAAACTAGTTCATTCATAACAATAAGAAAAAGAAAACTATTCATCTAATAAGCAAATAACAACAACAAACTACTTGTAATTAACCTACTTAAATTCAATAAGCAATTATCCTATGAAAGCAAGTAAATAAACAAGCAACTACACTATTAAAGCAAGAATAGACAAGTAAGCAACTAACCCATTAAAGCAAGTAAACAACTAAATAACCTAGGATAACTTCTACAACAAGTAAACTAATTAAGATTACTCAATAAGCAACTACCTAAGCTCAAAGGCAAGTGAACTCTATTCTTAAACTAATCTTAACAACTATTTCTAATTCATAAAAGGAAATCTACCGAATTGAAAGCATTATGATGATAAAAACAATTAACAACTAATCTCTTATGATAAGGAAACTACTCTTCAACCTACCAAAGAAAAAGACTATCTATCCTACAACAAGAAGAAAACTATCTTCTAGTCAATGAAAACTCAAATATAGTGTTGATGGTTGTGTGAATGTCTCTGGTTTCTTATAATATCATGATGGAACTTAACAATGAAAGATAATTCAAGAGGAATAAACTTGATATTGAATTCAATAGCAAAGTGAAAAGTGTGAATTAGGCAATCCAATGAGAACTTAGCCATTATGGAAACAACATCAATTATCTTGCATATCCATGTGATTATTACTCATGCATTAATCATCAACAGTGATAAAGAGATTATGAAATTCAATTGAACTCTATATAACGTAAGAAAACTCATAACTAAATTCAATCATTAACTACAAATTGAAATTGCAACCTAAATCTAAGAAAAAAATTGCATGGAGTAAACTAAACTAATTCTATTTAACAATTCAATTTGCAAAAAGAGAAAATATTCATAAACAAAAATTAAACATTATTCTAGCGTATGACAAGTAATCAAATGAGTGAATTAATTAACAACTAGATAAGCAAAAACTAAATAGTAATTGAATAAGAAATATGCAAATAATAACTAAAGCTAACACTATCCATCCACCAAAGCCTTGTTAAATAAAGCATGAATTAAAATTATGTTCTTAAAACTCTGTTTTAAACTCTATTTTAAACTTGATTTTAAACTCTGTTTCAACATAAAGAAAGCCTAGTCTATCATCTAATCACACATGGGGTTAGTGTCTAAGCTTGCAATCTTGCTTCTACTAACTAAAAATTCATTACATATCAACAAGAGCCTTCATAATAACCTGCAAAAGGAAACTAAAACAATTAAGCTATAACAACAATTTATACAGTGAGAAAACAAAATAACAATTCATGTATAGGAAAAGAAATAAAAAGACATCTATGCTACTTAATTCATAAGAAAACTCATAGGATAGTTACCTAGACTGCCAGTGGGCCCCCCAACAAGCCGTGGTTACTCTTCAAATGCACACCACGAACTTCAACAAAGAGATTTCACCATTAAAACTAAAAACGTGGGTTTTACACAATTCTGGCAAAATAACAATAAAAAGTGTCTTTCTCTCTATTCCTGAACTTCTTAACTATTGTTTGACCACTGAGGTGGTATTTATAAGCTTTACAAACTGAGAGGTCGACCAATGGAGGGTCGATCCTCTTCTAAAAATAGTAAATTGCATTTAAGATGCCCTAACTACCGAAATGAGGCAAGCCAATAATCACCCAACATAACAACCCAAATCGAGTTCTCAAGAGTTCAGTAGCTGGAGGAGATGAGCACGAGAAAAACCCATGTCTCTAATTCTCCCATCACTGGCCACCAATACCATAACCGCCAAATCTCCCATCATTTTTGTGTAGGATGGAGTGTCGAACGAAGTATCAGACTGAGTGCCAGATGGAGTACTAGACTGAGTGTCGAAAGCAAAAACTAGTTGCGATTTTTCCCAGAGACACCAAAAAATGCGAATTAGATTCCTAGAAACATAAAAACATACTGAATTACACTCAAGATCATCATAAAACACGAATTATGCATACCTGGTATGGATCATAGCATTTTGACACAAAATCTCTTCAAAAAATTCGTCAAAACATGAAAACACATATACATTCGGAAAAAGTATCGAATTAATGTCATAAAATCAATCATATCACGGGCCCAACATTACCCCCACACTTATGATTTTGCAGGTCCCACTGCAAACAAAAAAATAAATTCCCCTTCATGACTAAGCTTGCTGAGGAGGATCATCTTTAGAAGCTTTTCCTTCTTACTGTGAAGACTTTTTCTTATGCTTCTTGTGTTGCTTCAGTTGTGCTCTGAGGCTGCAGTTGGATTTGGTCATCTCATCAACCAACCATTGAAGGGAGTTTACCTTTTCTTGGAGGACTGCATTATCATGGTGGAGATGTGTGTCTATTGTCTTCCTTTCTTCCAACTATTGCATAAGCTGAAAATTCTCTTTTTGTAGCTTCTCAGTGGCTTGGGAAGAATCAGTGATCTCGAAGGAAGGCTTAGACCCTTTGAAATATGTGTACAATCTATCATTCTTAGGATCTGGGGTAGGAATTGGTGAATTAAGATTAATATGGGCTTGATAAGGAGAGGTAGGTTCTGATTTTGTCTTTCTTTGGGGTTCTAATTCATTTGCAGAAACTTCCCTAAGTCTCTTGTGAGGGCTCTCAAGATCAGATGACACTTGGATAAGGTCCTAAGTAGGCCTGGGTTTTGCATAAGGTTTTTCTCTTGTGCTCCGGGTACTCTTTCGAAAGGGTCCTTTATCAAATCGATTGTCTCCTCTCCTATTTGTGGGAACTATAGGAAAGTCTTGTTGAATAAATTCTTGGAGATTTTTAGGTGTGGGATCAAGAGATATTGAAGGCATATGAAGATTAGCGATAGGCTTCCTTTGATCTTTACTCTTGGTCTTTTTACCAGATGAGGATGTAGGGGTGTCAACAAGATTTTTGAATTGTTCCGGTAAAGAAATTGTTTGTGTAGGGGGGTTTGGAGTCCTTGGAGATCGGGGCTTGGATGGAGAAATGGTCCTTAAAACAAGAGTCTTTTTTCCATTCTTAATTGTCAAGTGAGGGTTTGCAAATTGATAGATGAATGTATCCCAAGTTTGCCCCTGTTTCTCTAATTCGGCTAGGACAAGGAGTTTGATTAGGCCATGGTGAAATAGGATATTGTGGGGGTTAGTTACGTTCTTACTCACTTTAGAGGACATATTCTCCAAGCTCTTTAGAAAGTAGAAGGGAAAATTCAAAGGTTTGTTGAACTGAAAATGAGTTAGAAATCTGAAATGACAGGATTTGAAAGTGGAATATCTACCTTCACTTATGATCAAACTGGTGATGACTATGAGAGGGTTGATCAATTCCTCTTTTATCCATTCCCTGGAATATCCTTTTTCTCATGAGATGTTCTAGAATTTGGGATTAAAAACCCTGTTATAACTTGATCGCAATGGATAGTGGTTTTTGAACCATCTATCTCCCATTCTTGGAAGCTTCATGGATGCAGAAATGGACTCTTATGAGACCCCAAAGGTGAGAGACCCCATGCACACTATCTTCCCATAGAAACTAATGGAAAATTGCATGGAGATGCCATCATCGTGGCCCTGCAAGTGGGATAAAAATGACCCCTAGCTTGCACGAAAAAACACCTCTATGCACTGTGAAAACTCAATAATGGTGAAAATATCTGCATAGGAAGAGGGTTCATACATCTTGGGCATTGTGATGAGGTGAAGAAATATACAAATGCAAAATTCACCAAGAGAGGGTGCGATTGGGCCAAGGAATGGCACAAATTAAGCAAGGGTTGAGCACGATTTGAATAGGGGAAGGAATGACAGAGGTTGAGCGCATTCTCTAAGACAGGGGAAAGGCAAATGGCAAGGGTGAATTAGGATAATAGGTAACCTCAGATTGTATTTGAATACGCCTAGGGTGGATTTGGTTGCACACATGCACGTACAAGTTTCCATGTGTGGGCAATTTCGAATTCAAAGGCACATTTTTGGGGGAAAATGATGCACAGTTAGATCAATGTCCAAGTCTTTTGACTTGGACATTTGATCATGAACATATCTAAAGCATCCTCAATCAATTTCCTTTCACCAATTCAATTAAATGTCATTGAATTCTGGTTATCTAAAATTGTGGACAGTTACTGGTGTGTAACTTCATATGGCACTTCGTTCTACACCTTATATGACACTTCATACGAAACCTCATATGGAAACTCCCCAAAAAGGGCGCCAAAAATGATGAGTGTTCTATATGCACTAAAAACACACTAAAAACCCTCAATTAAATTGTCAAGTTGGGGTAAGTAAACTTAGATTTGTAGCAAAATATATGCCAAGGTAGAAGGGCTGGTAGTAGTATAGTCTAACTAAGGAAGTGTCTATCTAAGGGCTAATCTACTCAAGCAAAGACTATTAATGATCAAACTCTACTAAGAAACTCAAACTATGTACCCTAGGTAACCTTTGAATGAAGGATTGATGGATAGTTCTAAGAAAGCAAATGGAAACCCTACTTAAAGAAAACTAGTTCATTCATAACAATAAGCAAAAGCAAACTATTCATCTAATAAGAAAATAGAAACAACAAACTACTTGTAATTAACCTACTTAAATTCAATAAGAAATTATCCTATGAAAGCAAGTAAATAAACAAGCAACTACACTATCAAAGAAAGAATAGACAAGTAAGCAATTAACCTATTAAAGCAAGTAAACAACTAACTAACCTAGGATAAGTTCTACAACAAGTAAACTAATTAAGATTACTCAATAAGCAACTAAGTTCAAAGGCAAGTGAACTCTATTCTTAAACTAATCTTCACAACTATTTCTAATTCATAAAAGGAAATCTATAGAATTGAAAGCATTATGATGATAAAAACAATTAACAACTAATCTCTTATGATAAGCAAAATACGCTTCAACCTACCAAAGCAAAAGACTATATATCCTACAACAACAAGAAAACTATCTTCTAGTTTATGAAAACTCAAATATAGTGTTGATGGTTGTGTAAATGTCTCTGGTGTCTTATAATATCATGATGGCACTTAACAATGAAAGATAATTCAAGAGGGATAAACTCGATATTGACTTCAATAGAAAAGTGAAAAATGTGAATTAGGCAATCTAATGAGAACTTGGCCATTACGGAAACAACATCAATTATCCTGCATATCCATGTGATTATTACTCATGCATTAATCATCAACAGTTATAAAGAGATTATGAAATTCAATTGAACTCTATACTATGTAAGAAAACTCATAACTAAATTTAATCATTAACTACAAATTGAATTTGCAACATGGGGTTAGTGTATAAGATTGAAAGCTTGCTTCTACTAACTAAAAATTCATTACATATCAACAAGATCCTTCATAATAACCTGCAAAAGGAAACTAAAACAATTAAGCTATAACAACAATTTATACAGTGAGAAAACAAAATAACAATTCATGTACAGGAAAAGAAATAAAAAGACATCTATGCTACTTAATTCATAAGAAAACTCATAGGATAGTTACCTAGACTGTTGGTGCCCCCCCCAACAAGTTGTGGTCACTCTTCAAATGCACACCATGAACTTCA
>JASDQU010239093.1:676-11569 GCA_032191745.1 Picea mariana
TTCTGCATTTCGTCATTTCAGAGTAATTTTTGATGCCATAGTTTCATTTTGTATTCCTTGTTTGTTGATCAGTGTTTGCAGTTTGTAAGTAAGAATGTTTGCTTGTTTGTAATCGCATGTTCCTTGTATGTTTCTAGTTCCTTTTCTGCTTCGGCTGCAGTTTGGTAATTGTTGGAGATACATATGTTGTTCACTAGATCAATGGATTTTGTTGGTTCGTTGGTTCCTGGGTTGTTGGTTCTATTTGTTTGCCTAGGGTTTGCGCTTTGGGGCCCTAGGGGTGTAGTTTGGCCTCTTCATGCTTTCTCGCTGGTTTGGTCCTTTCTGGTTTCTTTTCTTTGATTCAGCCTTGCAGGGTTGGGGTGCAATGGCAATGGTTGGAATTTTTTTTTACAGATTGTTATTGTTTTTTAGGGGTGCTTCACGGTGTTCAACCGCTGCACCCACCAGTCAATCTGCAGTTGTGTTATTTGTCATTTTTGCAAAGGCCGTTATCTGTGTTTCTGTGAGATTTTTCTGGTGTTCGAGTCCTGCCATGAAAGAAAATAGTTGCATACAAAATTGTTGGAGGATTACATGTGAAGTTACAATATCCATTGTTTTTTTGTTGGGATAAAGAATATGTATGTAGCCTACATTTATAGACCATGTATGGTCAGATGTGTGAATATGACATGACATGTTCTTTCTCCTCTACATAGACTGGTGTGCACATAATACAATTTGTGTTGTGATTGAGATATGATATGTACAACAAAGATTCTTCAAGATTATATTTTCATGTGTGGAAGTATGTCTGGGTAGTTTGCCATGGAAAACTAAGAACTTGTAATGTGGGCACAACAATTTGTGTAGAGAATAAAGAACATGGTTAAAGGCCATATCTGGATGAATTTCCAGGGAAAACCAGAAATCGTTTAACTACGGCCACGCAATTGCGTGATATTTTCTGCCTTGTAATATATTTTGGCTAAGGAAAAAAAAAGCTAGATGTTTACACCCATGGATAGAGAAGAGAAAAGGTTCATGTTTCTGCCTTTGTAAACTGTTCATTGAGTCAGTGTTGTTGCATGTACATATTTCTTGTTCTGTAGTGAATACCAGCTTCCATTGATGTACATTGAATTTTTTGGGTTCCCACATTGAAACAAACATAGTAGCTAGAGAAAATGAGGAAGTCTTGACTACATCGGCTGAAGAGGATATAGAAAGGTGCATGCTTGTACTGTTGTTTCATATTGCGTTGTTTTGTATTTCATTTATGGTGTGTATATGTGTTAAACTAGTTGCGTGCCTTCCTACATGGTAAGTTATCTTGGATACATACGTTCCTTCCTGCATACTAAGCTAGTTTGTGTCCGTTGTGTTTGCGTTGCATTGTTGCATTTAAAGAAACAAAATCTTTGGACAGGACGAAGGACTCTTTGGCGGGTAAATAGACCTTTTTCTTTTTCTTTTAGATGTTTGTTTTCATACCAACTTACCTTCGTCTCGATTGCATCTTCGGCGTTGCTGCCTTGGAAAAAATAGGTTGCTTGGACAAAGAGATGAATTCTTTTGTGCAGCAGCAGAGGGTTCTGTGGTACAATCTTCTAAAAGGTATACCAAGTGTGCCGGTAAATTAAATATACAAACCGCAAGGGAGCATATAATATTAGACATGAAAACGATGATTTCGCAATAATGGGCCTTTCTGCGCTCCCTATTTCTACTTTTTCCATTTTCTATTATCCCTTTTGTTTTCTAATTCATCTGCTTAGTGTGGTTTCCAAAAATTCCCTCATGCGCCAGTTGGCGGACAAATGGACTGACATATGTGGTCCTGCTTCTACCTTATTCCATAGTTACCTACTTTGTTGATTGTGGCTACCAGGTTGGAAGTTTGAAGATTGCTCCCCTAGCTTCCGGGGGTCCGCGATATAAAGATTGGCCATGGTGACCCGCGATCACTCCCTGTTTACTGTTAAACATTTCTCCAATTAAAAAATTAAGATGCATACAATTTTACGGTTATTTGGTCCTTCTGATGGACAATATACAATGCATATATTTGTTTACTCCTGATGTTCATCTACACATGCTTGCATCATAAAAAGTTGGACTAGTGAGACGGCCATGAGCAGTCAGTCATCCCATACATTAGCAGACTGACAAGGCCAAAGGTAAATATGCATACGCTGTGCTCTTACTATGTTTACTAAACAAATTTCGTGGGATATATATTCATCTATGGCATGGTGGATATGTTGATGCCATTTGCAATACATGGTTTCTATCTCGCAAGAAGTATCAACAAGTACAAGCGAAACGTCGAACGTGTTGCATGTTCTGCAGACCAAGAGGTGTGGTTACGAAACTGTGGCTCCATAGTTCATCAATATTATTCGTGTACTTGTAGCACACTACCATTCACTTTTTCCTGTTCAAAAAATGTCATAAGGTCTAGAGTTGTGACATCCAAAGTACTGTCAATAGAGGGCTTGAACAGCCGCCAAACTGGACAATTGTTCGTCGGAGACATAATGGTTGTCTATACCACCTACTTGGACAAGGAAAACAAAAGTAGATCCATTATGCGTGCTGATATGACAGACAAGGACGCCATGATGACAGTCACACTGACTGTTCCTCCACAACTTGTCCAGAAACTTGCAGAAAAGATATTGCCGTGTAATGGGATATCCATTACAAATTTTAATGTATTTCCTAAAACAATATATGACTGTGGTGATTGCGATCGAATTATTTTTCTCAACGAAATAAGTATTGTGGAAAAAATTCCTGCTATTTGTTCAGAATATCGCTTCCTCCCGGACTCGACTATCAGACAACTTGCATAGAGAACTGATATTTACCCAATCAGAATGATTGGGGCTGTTGTGACACTGGCGACAAAATTTGGGTTGCAATGCATTCTCCATATAAAGGATGGAGAGTCGGACAGCGACAAGGCAATGGTACCGCGTTTCATATTCAGTTTTGTTCTTAACTTTTGTGTCTGCATATATGTCGGATAAGTTACACAAATATTTCACTGTTCCATGTTGCAACTACAATTGTTCGATACGTATTCAGATTTGTTTTTGTCAATGGAACAACAATTGCAGAGAGGGCAGATTCCACTTATGTTGTTCAAAAATATAACAAAGAAGAAGGATGCTAGAGAAAGGATCTTTCGAACAACCCAGGCAACATTTGTAACAGAGTTGCAAGAAAATATAGTATATGATCTGGAGAGACTAGCTATCTCTACAATTGTTGTGTGTATACATCCAAAAAATCATCCTCACTTTGCTTATAGAAATAGCCTTCAACAAATTTCTGCACCTGTTTACTTTTTCTTTTTTGTTTTACAAGGGAGGGGGGGATGCAGTTGTGTATTATATTGTTCAATGTATTAATCCATTTGCTCGTGTTGCCAGGTTGAAGGTCCTTAGTTGCAGCCAATGTGTACTCGACCCCCTTTGAGCCTGTATGTGTGAAATGCCATTCCGTTGCTTTTGCTTCTGCTTTGATAAGTGATGATATGATTGATTGTTTGCGATGCGATGAAAAATGTCCATATATTTATGGACATTGCATCAATGGTGTTATCCAAACCGTGGGCAACACAACTGTGCAGTGTTCAGTTAGGCAACCTTTGTTACAAAATGTGCTTCCTGAATTGACAGAGTTTTCATATGAAACGTATTTACACAAAAAGGAAAGCAGTGTCTATATGCTACGACATCTTCGGATACGGAGAAAATTCACCTTAAATGAGGAAAATGCAATTTTTCATATCGACTGAAGAAGGGCAAAAAAAAAAATTAAATTAAACTTTGGGAGGAAACGAAAATACCTCATGTCTCTCTGTAATATTTGTTCAACATCCAGATGAATTTTCGTTTCAAGAGAAAATGAATGCGTCGACATATTTTCTTTGTATATCAAATTGTTTGGTGCAAAGGTCGATGGGTTCTGTTCAATGGAACCTTCTCGGAACTTTCTTCTAGGTTGTTTAAACTATGGTTGGTTCTTGGTTATCTGGTTTGTCTGTCAATTTGTATACCGTGGAACTCCAACTCTTCTTTGGAGGACACAGAAAAATATAGTTGAATTTTTTTGACCAACTGGCACATAGATCAGCCTGATAATTTCTATGGCGTTGTGACGCAAATGTACTATGTGACTTGTTTTTTCAAATTTCCTTAATCGATGAACCTGGTGAAATTATTGTTGTGAAATAATTTGAAATCAATGAATATATAGTGTGTGAAGTGCAACTGTCTTATCATACCAACGAGAGGCTCTTAAAATTCAAATTGATCGTTGTTTTCGCAATTTTTTCTTATTCGATGAACTTGGTAAAATCAATATCCTAGAATAATTTGAAATCAACGAATATATACTGTGCGGAGTGCAATTGTGCTATCATATGAACAAGAGGGCCTTAAACTTCAAATTGGTCCTTGTTATTCTTGTGGTGATAGAATTTTACAAAAAAATTCTTTTGTTTCCTTCATTTTTTTTAAAATAAGTGATTTAACATCCTTTAATAATTTAATGTAACTCACTTGTACAATAACAATAGTTCATATTAATATTTTAGTATCTAAAAATAATGTTTTTCGTTGAAGTTAGATAAGATGAGCATTGCTAAACAATTGCAATCTTGAATCTGCCAAATGTGGAATCCACAATTCCACCTGTCAATTTGTATATCACGGAAGTCTGGGTGATATTTGCAGGACACCGAACAAAAGAAGTTCAAATTTCAGCCTACCAAGCCGAGAACCCACGATCCAAAAAGTGCCCAAGTATGGAACGAGGGATCCACACATGCTCTATAAAATCTCTTGTCCATACTTTCTAAAAGTTCATGTTTACTATGTATTGCTCGTTTGTCGAAAAACTTTTATATCAGTCGCCCAACCAAATTGTACAAACTTTCTCGTTTAACTAAATTCTGCAATATAAAAATTATTATTAATAATTTAGTACTGAAAATCATGTTTTTAGATATGTTAGATAGTTGATATGGATTAGTATATGTAAACAATGGAAAACTTGAACCCACCAACCCTCAAGTCCATCTGTATATCGCAGAACTTTGAGGGCTATTCGAAGGAGAAGGAACAATGAAAACTGCAATGTTGAGAGACGCAGCCCACAGGTCCATTTGTGAATTTGTAAATCGCGGAGATGTGCCTGGTGTTTGTAAAACGCGGAATAATAGAGGCCCAATTTTCAGCCCGCGAGCCCCACAGACCCGATAAAAAAAAATAGCTAGATATGAAATTCATACCGGATCACTATGGGAGAATAAAACTGCAATGTTCATCCAACTAGCCCGAGTCCACCTATCCACTTGTATATCGTGGAAGTCTGGGTGCTATTTGTAGGCGACAAAAAAATGAAGAATCTATTGTCAGCCTGCCAGGCGGCGAACCAAAAACTACCTAGGTATGGAATGAAGGATCCGCATATGTTGTATAAAATCTCATTCCATAGTTTATATAGAGACAATGTCCACAAGTTCACGTGTCAACTTGTATATCATGGAAGTCTAGGTGCTATTTGTAGGACACAGAACAATAGATACTTAATTTTCAGCCTACCAGGTCGTGAACCCGCGATCCAAAAAGTGCCCAAGTATGGAATGAGAGATCCACATATGTTCTAGAAAAATGTTTTTGTACAGCGCGGAACAATGGATGCCCAATTTTCAGTCTGCCAGCCCCATACTTTATTTAGAGACTATGTCCACAAGTCTGCATGCCAATTTGTATATCGCAGAAGTCTATGTGCTATTTGTGGGACATAGAACAATAGATACTTAATTTTCAGCCTGCCAGGTCACGAATCCGCGATCCAAAAAGTGTCAAAGTATGGAATGAGGGATCCACATATGTTCTAGAAAAATGTAAAGTACGGAACAATAGACGCCCAATTTCCAGCTCGCCAACCCCAGATCCTCCGATAAAAAAAAACCGCTAAATTTGAAATTCATACGTGATCACTACGGGACAAAAAAAGTGCAATGTTGAGCCAGCCATCCCGAGTCCACCTTTAAATTTATATATCACGGAAGTCAGGGTGTTATTTGTAGGAGACATAACAATAGAGACTCTATTTTCGGCGTGCCAACTTGCGATCCAAAAAATGCCTAAGTATGGAATGAGGGACACACATATGCTGTATAAAATCTCATTCCATACTTTATATAGAGACTATATCCAAAAGTCCATGTGTCAATTTGTATATCTCAAAAGTCTAGGTGCTATTTGTAGGAAACAAAACAATAGATACTTAATTTTTAGCCCACCAAGTCCCGAACTCGCGATCCAGAAAGTGCTCAAGTATGGAATGAGGGATCCTTATATGTTCTAAAACACTATCAATTTGTATATCGTGGAAGTCTGGGTTCTATTTGTAGGAGATAGAACAATAAAGACTCTATTTTCTCCCCGCCAGGCTGTGAGCCCGCGATCCAAAAAATGCCTAAGTATGGAATGAGGGATCCACATATGTCGTATAAAATCTCATTCCATACTTTATATAGACTATGTCCACAAGTCTGGATGTGAATTTGTATATCGTGAAAGTCTAGGTGTTCTTTGTAGGACACGAAAGTCTAGGTGGTATTTGTAGAACACAGAACAGTAGATACTTAATTTTCAGCTCGCTAGGTCGCGAACCCTTGATCCAAAAAGTGCCCAAGTATGGAATAAAGGATCCGCATATGTTCTAGAACACTATCAATTTGTATATCGCGAAATTCTGGGTGTTATTTGTAGGAGATGGAACAATAAAGACTCTCTTTTCAGCTCGCCAGACCGTGAGCCTGTGATCCAAAAACTGCCTAAGTATGGAATGAGGGATCCACATATGCTGTATAAAATCTTGTTCCATACTTTATATAGAAACTATCCACAAGTCCGCATGTGAATTTGTATATCGCGGAACCGTAGGTGCTATTTGTAGGACATAGAACAATAGATACTTAATTTTCATCTCACCAGGCCACAATCCCACAATCAAATGCAATGTTCAGCCAAGCAGCCCGTAGGTCCTCCTGTCAATTTGTATACCACGGAAATCTAGGTACTATTTGTAGGACACAGAACAATAGAGACTCTTTTTTCAGCCCGCGAGGCCGCCAACCCCGTGATAAAAAAACTGCCTAAGTATGGAATGACTCTTTTTTATATGGCTTGTTTGTTGAAATCCTTTTATATCACTCGGTCGACTAGATTGTGAAAACTTTCTCGTATAATTAAATTCTGCAATATAAATATTTAACAGTAATAATTTAGTGCAGGTCAGGTTCTGAATTTGTATATTGTGGAATTGTCACTACTATTTGTAGAGCGTGGAATAATAGATGCCCAATGTTTTGCCCTCCAGCCCGAGAACCCCTGATCCAAAAAAGTGGCTAATTATGGAATTAATACGGAATCGCTAAGGACAAAAAAAATGCAATGTTGAACCAACCAACCCGCAAGTCCGCCTGTCAATTTGTATATCATGGAAGTGTAGGTGCTATTTGTAGGACACAGAATAGTAGAGGCTCAATTTGCATCCCGCCAGGCCGAGAACCATCTCCCGTTCACATGCCCTAGGTATATCTTAGCCCGACCGCTTTTCATACTTTGGTATTTCTTGGAATCGGTTTCTCCATTGCTGTTGCCTTTGTACTTGTTTCCAGATATGCAATAATTAAGATTTAATGCTAGTAGCCATCCTGCAGCAACCGTTAAAACTATCATTAATGTCCGGAAGTCCGGAGAAGATTTGTCATTAGTACGAATTAAACTAAGATTTGCCCAGAAGAATGTTATCCTTTCCAAGTATTCATTTCAAAGGCCACGCAATATATTTTTTTTGTGCGCTGACGAGTTGGTTCTTTTAAGAAATTTTTTATTCTAAATCTCTTTTCGTCGTCACCGCCACATTTGCACTTTTTTCTAATTGTGTAATTAGTGAGTTGTGATGGTCACAACTCATTTCGTACGAACCCTAGAAATTGTCATTGATTAGCGAAAGGCTCGAGGAGATATTCCATTGATACGTATTAAACCATAATTTGCGGAGGCTTATATTATCCCTCCCCGATTTTCATTTCAAACATCATCTCGACCAAACGAAAATTCTAAATAAATTCTGGCAGCAGTTCTCTCCACACACAGTAAACACATTGGTGCAAAATGGCCAGAGGTTCCACTATTCCAGGGCATATTGTTACTATTAATCTACCTCTGACCAGTAGCAAAAATTGAGATGGTCCCTTGGTACACCAAGAGATATATTTCAAGACAAAAAATTACATCGCAACCCTGTCTGGTCAGAGAACCTGCCCAGTTGTAGTCATTGCTATCACAGAAGTTGATGCCATGAATTTTGAGCCGGAAGAAGATGATTTGATGGATGATGATATGCCAATGGATGATGGAAATGTAGAGAATATTCCCACTCCTGTGCTCAAATTGAAATCAACCATAACGAACAGACCTTCCCAGTTCGGTGATTGCAGTCATGACAAAACCAAAAGGATTTTCAGAAAAGAGACTGACGGTGAATGCAACAACCACTTTGCAACGCAAAAGTAGGAATTCCAGAGTTCCAAATTAGTTCATTCTGGGCGGAAGAGTTTCAGTGTAAAGAAATGATATGTTGATTCTCCTAGAGATATATTTCAATCCAAAAAAATATTGTTTAACATTTTCAGGCATCAGGTCCAAAACTCTCGCTCCTGCCACACATTTTCCTACTAGTCATCTCCTTCTGCCTAGAATGGACTAATTTGGGCCTCTGTAATTTCACGCGCAAGTTGTGCTACTGAATTTTTTTGGACTATGCAGAGGCGGTTTCAGCTAAGGGCTATTCCACTTTCCCTGCAACCATTTTCGTCTTCTTTCTGAGGAAAAGCTTCTGAAAAATATCAATTTTAGTAGAGGATGATTCATCGACGAGAAAAATCCAAGGATCTTGCATACTGCAAAACCTGTTCCTGTGTTTGTCGCATATACCTTCAATGTTTTAGCCTGAAGAACTGGGTCCAATTTCTAAGCATAGATGTACAGTACTCAATGTTTTTCTTATTTTTTTATTTTAAATGGATTTGCTATTAAAAAAAAATTCCTTTCAGTCTTCGTTGTTGCCTCTTTTCTTGGTTTAACACATGTTCTGATTGGCATGGTTCAGTTCTCTCGTACTTCTTCGATCTTGTGTTTACTAATACCAATGTACAATGTTGCAGCAAAATCGTTGTTCTTGTTTCTAGACATGCAATTATTAAGTTTTAATGCTAACAACCCATAATGAAATAACTTTAATACTTGAGTTAATATGTTGCACTGATGGTAGAATGTATGAAGAACAGAGTTACACACATACGTCCAATAAAATCTAATCTTCCACAAAGAATTTACTGGAAAATAGTAGAAAAGGAAATTTAGTGGTTAAGTTGATATGTTACAGTCATGAAATATTGTATCAAGAACATAGCTGCAGGAATATGTTGCAATAAAATGTAATATTCAACAACACATTTGCTGACAATTAGTATATCATGGTTTTGTAACGATGGTGCTTCTTTGAAACCAATTCGCGCTTACGAAAACTACCTTTCGCCTCTCTATTTTCCCACTATTTTACTCCCTGTAGTTTCTCTTCCTGGTTACTTAATCATTTTTTTTCCGATAGTGCATTGGTCCGCAGCTTCGTAGATTCACTTGTTTGTGTTTCCAACAACCGCTTCCCCTTTCTTTAAATTGACCGTCTACTGTTCCCTGTCCCACAACTGGCACCCAGAGTTCCGCCATATACAAATTGATAAGCGGACTTGCACGCTGGTCGAGCCAACATTGCAATTCTACTTTTCCGTGAACTCCAAATAGAATTCGGAGCTTTGGTATATACAAATTGATAGATATTCAAAATTGAAACCATTCTTAGATCATATGCTTTTCCGTATTACGGTCCATCTATCATGCCCTTTTCTGCGCTGCACATTTTTGCACTGAAAACTTTCAAGAAATACAATTTAACCGTCGGGTCCTCACATATTTAGTGGAACTATTGTCACCCCATTTTGAAGCTCGTCTATCCGCTTTCCATACTTCACCATTTGTTCGAATTTCTTTGGCGAATCGTCGTTTTGGCAGGTTGAAGAAACATTCAGTTCGTAGTCGTTGTTTCCTGTATCTACGCCCCTTTGCAATTAGCAGTTGGCAATTATATATAAGATCTTATTGCGACGTATACAATTAGCAATTTCCCTGTTCCATGCTTAGCCACTTTGGAGAAATTCCGCAAATATACAAACCAGTCACTCAACTACCCCATCATGATCTCTTTTGTTTTACACATTTTGCACTCAAAAATTCCAAAACAAGAAATTTCAATGTGTAACACTCATTTGTCATGACTATCCCTGTAACCCTTTTTTCAATCCCATCTGAACGCTTTTCAAAGCTTTCCATTCTTTCCTTTCTCTCCGCCCTCTCCGTCACCTTCGCACTTGTCTAAGGTGCCTTTAACATACCTGAATATTCTCTTTACTGATTTTCTTTAGGTTCATATTGAAATCTCCCCACGAGTCATATAGCTTGTATGATGTTAGTTCTTCCTGCTGCAAAATAGAGAAAACTTCCAACCATTCATTTGTACATCGTTTGGTCCACTTTTGGTGAGTCATATTCTAGGCTTAGTTTACATCTAGTGACCATAAGAGTACTCATAGGTTTATTTTCTTCCATTTAGAATTTGTTTATCATTTCCTTGATATATTTGTCTTGGGAAACGAATATTCCATTTTTTGTTTGATTTACTTGTAAACCTAAAAAGAAGGACAATTCTCCTAGCATAGAAATTTCAAATTCTTCTTGCATTTTGGTTGCAAACTTTCTT
>JASDQU010239095.1:2966-15668 GCA_032191745.1 Picea mariana
GAATGACACCTCGCCTATGGAAGTTGGAATATATTAGAAATCGTCAAGGTACACAAATTATTTATGTATGACATATTATATAAATCTTTGGTTAATTTCATTAGTATTAATTTCATTTTGTCCCATTAATTAGTGTTAATTTCAATTTGTTGATGTTTCATGAATGTCGTTAAGGAACAAATGGGCTTCCACAAAGAATGAAAAGTTACCTGATGCAATGTTGTATATTTCCATACTACGAGCACCTACAAATAGTTCATATGTTTGATATAATGCATATCGGGAAAAAAATAATAGAATTGTTATGGAGAATATTAGATGGAAGGACTGACAAAGTCAAAATTGGAAAGATATGTTGTGACATACAGGAAGCTAATCACGCATTGCAAAGTGTTATTATTAATTCGAATGGCGATGGTCGTGAACAGAATACTAGTTTTCCTTGGTTATTGATGGAGCAACAAAGCAATATTGTAAAAGAGGTCATTCGAAAAATTAGGTTTCCGATGGGGTTTTCATCAACCATACAAAATATCATAACGAAAAAAGGTGATTTTAGTGGGGTGAAAACACATGACTAGCATACATTCATTAAGGTAATTAGTAGGTTATAATATATTTCCTTATTGATACACATTTTTTGGAAACAAATAACAATTATTTGTTTTTTGTTATAGTATGTTCTACCTTTATCTCTCCCAGATGACTTTGACAACAACATAAAACAAATTATTTATGTACTTGGAAAATACATAAGGTAAGTATTGTTTTATAAGGAAAATGCACTTCTTATGTGATTTGTAGTGGAACTTATTGACCTATTATGTTTTATTTGCAAATTTATGTATGCCTTGATATTATTTTATTGCTTCAACATTTGTAGGTGGCTATCACCAAAATAAATCCATAAATAAGATATAATGTATTGGAAGAGAGAAATTCCCCGAATAATGTGTCAAATGCAACAGTATCTACCTCCAACATTTTTCAATGCAAAAGAACACTACCTCATACACCAAGTTGAGGAGATTGAATTATGTGGACCAATACACACAAGGTCGATGTGGATGGTGGAGAGGCAATTGAAGTCACTGAAGGCTTTTGTTAGACAAAGAGCACGCTCAGAGGGTTATATGGTTGAGGGATATATGGTATATCAACGCATGGTGCATATTAGTCAATATGTACCTAAATTAGTAGAAAATATGAATGTGCCTCGCATTTGGCATCTCAACTCCATCAACAAATTTAAAGGGGAGGTCCTATTGGGATAAGGTAACATGAGGACTGTGAAAGGTAATTGTTATATGTTGACGTAGATTTAATATATTACACATTTATTAAATTACTCCTTTATTAACAGTAGCTAATTAATGATATTAAATTGTTATTCTATCATATAGTTGCTTGAGAGTGGGATGCTTTTCATTTATACATTGCAAACAACCTTGATTGGATGGAGCATTGGATAGAATATATTAAAGAATACTTTGGTAGGTTATCATGGGAAGGGGTGAGTAATATGATTAAAACAACGCATCGTCATCGAGATCAATTTCCTGATATTACATCAAGGGAAGTTGATTTAGCCTTTGGTTTAAAAGATAATAAGGCAAGTAAAATTTTATACCCACATTTTCCTAGTTTTTTCCTAATTTTTCAATGTATTTGGTTTGTTTAATTTATGAAATATATATTTACTAACTGCTATATGAGGTTTATTAATTGGCAATTTATTTTTTACTTGTTCTCCATGTTGCAGTTGAAACATCACAAGGCTATGTGCTGTAATAGTCATAAATTTTGTATCAAAATATTGGATGATAAGATGAAAACCTCATATTGTGGGCTAACTACAGTGTTTAAGGTCACCAACATTTCCTCTAGAAGTGACAGAAATCTGGAAGAAACTGAGAATAGGTACTATGGGCATTTGGAGGATATAATTGAGTGTGATTTTAATTCCTTTAAAATAGTTTTGTTTGAGATTAAATGGGACAAGCTACAGATGCATGAACGTGATCCTGAAAGAACTGTTATTGAGCATGATAATCGATTTACCATGGTTAATACAAGGGCATTTGAATTGGGTACAGAGCCTTATGTTCTTCCAAGTCAATGTGAGCAAGTATTTTACTTAGAGGCACCTGGTAAACCAGGTTGGTCATACGTTGTTAGATATGATCCAAGAGGAAGACCAATTAAATATAATCATGTAGCTGAGGATGAAGATAATAACGAGGAAGAAGATCATGATTATGCAGATCAGGAGCAGGTGGCTTATGTAGTCGATGTGTCAAACGAAGAAGTTGAAGAAGTTGATCATCCAAATGTAGGAGATGATGATCTCATTGACAATATTGATAACTATGTTAGCCAAAATGACATTGATGATGATGTTGATATGAATGAGCCTTTGACCAATACTGATTCTGAACTAGATTCTGATACAGATGTTGAGCTGGATGAAGAAGAATATGATTGATATCTAATTGTTTAAAAGAAGAGGTATGTGTTTATATCTTTTATATGATGTTTATATGTTTTTATTTTGTATAATATAGTATATGATACATGTTCTTTAGAATTTCAAATTAGGTAATATGGGGAAATTGAGAGTGATGTGCAGGGGTGGGCATAACTATAGCTTCCACCTTCATGTGGTTTCCCTTGTTTAGTAGAGAATGAACTATTATCGAAACCAAGAGGATATTTTCACGACTGCACCTAATCATACCAATGATGTAGGTATGTCCATCATCAATTCATCATGTAAACCATAAACCCTAATTTAGTGGAGTCATCGATTTGTTCCCAGTGAATGGATGCATTGTTTTTGACATGGAATGGGACAACACAAGTACCTTCTTAATTTTATTCCTTCACTTGATGTGGGCCTGGTCATTCCTAGCCTTGGATTGAAAGCTGTCCCTAGTCTTAGTCATCACCCATTATGACACTTGTCACCCAATGATCATTAGATCACAAGGTTGGAGGCATATGGGAATTCGGATCATGAGGCTTTATAACCCTACAGTAATAAGAGATATTAATTGAACTTTGACTAGATTGAAAGGTGTGTGAAATTAAAAATACTAACAACCCAAAAATAAAAGGGATCAATACACAGACTGTCAATGAGTGGTGATTTGGCCATGGTGTGTAGAAAGAGGCCTAACACCTTAAAAATTATCATTCTCCAAATATCTTAAACAAATTTTACAAGGAAATTGTACTAGGACTAGACACGAGCAACACTGACCTGTGAATGGGGCCAACGTTGAAATTTTTTCAAACTGTTTCTGTATGCATTGAAATTTGACATGGATAGAGAATTCACATGCCTTAACATAATGGGAGGGTTTATGGACACAAATTTGACTCACACACCCACTTTCTTCCATCATCGATTCATCATGTAAACCATAAACCCTATTTTAGTGGAGTCATCGATTTGTCGGGTTTTAGTGTTCCTAGTGAATGGATGTGTTGTTGTTGACATGGAATGTGATAAAACATGTTCAAATTCTTACTTTTCTTTCTTCACTTGATCTGGGCCTGGTCATTCCTAGCCTTGAATTGAAAGTTGACCCTAGTCTTAGTCATCACCCTTCAATGTGAAGTTACCTCTGAAGTTAGAATCATCTTCATCATTAGTAGAAGGATGATTAGGATGATTTCATTGATAAAAATAATATTGACATTCTGAGTGATGTGGCGCATGTGCATTGAAATGTTTTTACATAACAATTACAATAATTTGAGCATATAATGGAAACTAATGTTAAAATATATGGAATAAGTTTTTTAAATGGAAACATTATTTGTGAATTTTTTTTACCAAAACAGGTTATTTTTCTTCATTGCTACCATCATCACCCTTTCCATCAACATATTCCCCATTATAATTAGATTCATTGTTTCCTTCAATTTTATCTTTATCATTATGCCAATCGCCATTAATGAATCCTTAATGGATTCAATGTTGAAGCTTAGAGTAGTAGAATGATATTATCTTTAGTGAAGATTTGATATAGATGTAATGCATCAACTCCTTTCACCATTATCTGCACAAAATGGGTTTTCATTAAACATTATATCATTCAACACTAAATAGACCTTATAAAAAAACCAAAAACCCTTTCTCACCCATTTATGTACCATGTCTTTATTAAACTTGAAATGAAAATCTATGTGCATTGCTAATTATTCCTGCAAAAACAAACTTTTTTAGAGTAAAGTTGGGAGCCTGCCCATTGCTGCATGCTACCATTATTGCATGCAACCATATTTGGGAGCCCGCCCATTGCTGCACGCGACCATAGTTGGAAGTCATAGCGTGTCAGGAGGATCCCACCCATTGATGTCAACGATTTGGAGATCACTGTGCACACGACCAAGGGGAGCTCACGACCAAGGAGATCATTGTGTAGGGAGGAGGGCACATGGAGGGAACACTATGCAGGGAGGAGAGGGCACATGGAGGAGATACACTGTGAAGGCACATAGAGGAGATACATTATGAGGGCACATAGAGGGCACTGAGTCAAGGGCACACAGAGGGAACACACGAGGGCACATAGAATGGTGAGTATCTCTATTCCCTTATAATGTTGTGTGTTTGGAGTAGGCTAAAAAGGTATGCAAGATTGACATTCAAACACATGCCCTAAAGCCTTTTTTTTCTTTTCAAAACAACCTATTGAGTGCTAGTCGAACATAGACAATCAACTCAATTAGATACTAAACAATTCTTCCACAGATCTTCAACCAACATACTACAAACAAATGAAGCCATCGTACAAAACATACAGTAAAATTTAGAAACTTGAAATAGGTATGGCTTTTGGAACATTGGGAATGAAATATTCATGAATAATGCATCGTGCACGAGGCTGAAGGCCTTTTTTTTTCCTAAGGGGAATTAAACCATTGAGTTACAAGATCACAACAATGGCTTAAATGAAATACTCATCACAAAAACACAATCCAACTAGGCTTGTGAAAATGGTAAGGAGGAAATGGATGGGAGAAAAGAGATTTAAGCTCAAAACTTTGTAAGCACAACAGCCCTATCACTTATGCAACTATGAAACTATGAAACTATATGAAACTTATGCAACTATGCAACTATGCAACTATATTGCAACAATGTTGTTACTGCAGTTGTCGCTACTCCAGTTGCCACTACTCCGATTGCCGCAACTATATGAAACTATATGCAACTATGCAACTATATGCAACTTACGCAACTCTGCAACTATATTGCAACAATGTTGTTACTGCAGCTGCCGCTACTCCGGTTGATGCTACTCTGGTTGTCGCAACTATATGCAACTTTATGCAAAAATGAAACATATGCAACTATATGCAACTTATCGTCGGACTTGGGCAAATATAAATGAACTACTCATCACAAAGACACAATCCAACTGAGCTTGTCCAAATGGTAAGGAGGGAAATGCATGGGAGAAAAGATATTGAAGCTCAAAACTCTATAAACACAACAACCCTGTCACTTATGCAACTATGCAACTATATGCAACTTATGAAACTATGCAACTTATGAAACTATGCAACTATATTGCAACAATGCAACTTTATTGCAACAATGCAACTTATGCAACTATGCAACAATGCAACTTATGCAACTATGAAACTATATGCAACTTATGCAACTATATGACAATTTCGTATGCAACTATATGAAACTACATGCAACTATGCAACTATATGCAACTTTATGCAAAAATGCAACTTATGCAACTATATGCAACTATATGCAACTTTATGAAACTATATTGCAACTATATTGCAACTATATGCAAGGTGGCCGTGGAAAGGAACCCACTGTGCCTCAGTAGGTAAATGTTAAATACAGTAAATAAATCCATAAAGAAGATATAAGGTATTAGAAGAGAGAAATTCCCCGACTAATGTGTCAAATGCAACAATATCTACCTCCAACATTTTTCAATGCACAATAACACTACCTCATACACCAAGTTGAGGAGATTGAATTATGTGAACCAGTACACACAAGGTCGATGTGGATGGTGGAGAGGCAGTTGAAATCACTGAAGTCTTTTGTTAGACAAAGAGCAGGTCCAGAGGGTTATATGGTTGAGGGATATGCAACTATATTGCAACAATTTCGTATGCAACTATATGCAACTATATTACAAATATATGCAACTATATTGCAACAATTTTGTATGCAACTATATGCAACTAGGAAACTATATGCAACTATATTGCAACTATATGCAACTATATTGCAACAATTTCATATGCAACTATATGCAGCTAGGCAACTATGAAACTTTATGCAACAATGCAACTTAAGCAACTATATTGCAACAATTTCATATGAAACTATATGCAACTAGGCAACTATATGAAACAATGCAACTTATCATGTTTTTTAGTGACTATATGCAACTATATCCAACTATATTGCAACTATATGCAACTATGCAACTATATGCAACTTTATGCAACCATATGCAACTATAATGCAACGATATGCAACTGCAACTATATTGAAACTATGCAACTATATGCAACAATGAAAATTGTCATGTTTTTTAGTGACAATATGCAACTATATGCAACTTTATGCAACAATAAAACTTATGCAACTATATGCAACTTATGGAACTATATGCAACTATATGCAACTGTGTTGGTACCACAAACATGTATTGGCATGATAACTTATATTCTTCTTTTAACGAGTGTAGGTACCACCAAATAGGTATTTTTTTGATCTATATTCCTTAAGTGATGATCAAGATATACTAAGAGAGGTTTAAAGTGAGATTTGTTACTAGATCTACCAGTTCTAGATCAACTAGATCTGAAAAGGTAAGGAAAATATTTCATATACGCATGCAATTTTTTATTACCAACGGAGGGTCATGTAATTATGTTGTTGAGAGCATAGGTGAAATTGAGTTTCCCTTGAGGTATAAAAATCTAGTGCAACGATGGGAACCTAAGGAGCTACCTGAAGTGGACACATATTTCTTCATCAGTGGGGGGATGTATCACATTGCTACGTCGTCCTTACATCGATTGGGGTTATTTTCCATGGATGGCATAAAGGTCGGCTATGGCACTGTAACAGAATTGATGGAGTATGTCGGACCATTATACAAATAAAATCACTGGTTGATGTTGTTCCGATATACGCGAAGTATGCAGAGATATGGAGTTGCCACAAATTATATACAACTAGTAGATAACAATCAAAATAAAGGGGCAACTATGTATATTGATGGAAGGCCAAAAGCTAATGGAAACATTACGGGCTTTACAAATAGTACATGACTAGTGGAAACAACTAAGAAACCAAATTTCATATTTGAGGGACGCGAAGGAAATTGTATATTTGTATGTGCAACAAAAAAAAAAGTTCCAGTTGAAGAGTTGTTGATCGATTACAACTTAAATCGAATAGATGGAGGGGGTGCGGATTTGGGGGTAAATATCTTACATACCATTCAACTCAACCTTTCATCAATCATTGGTACAATTTATCGCTACAATATTTCAATTTTTTACATCATATATTTCATTTTTCATTATTTATTTTCTGATATTACTGCAATATTTCATTTTTTAATGTTACAATTACTTTCATAACTCTTGTTGATTAATTTATTGTGTCAACATCTATCCAGGGTGACCGTGAGATATCACAGGCTACATCTGTCCAGGGTGTCCGTGGAAAGGCACCCACTGTGCCTCAGCAGGTAAATGTTAAATATAGTAACAACTTATGACTACAACAACTAAATTTCAAAATTTTCATTATTTTTTTTTCTGATATTACTACAATATTCCAGTTTTTTAATGTTACAGGTGAATTTCATAACTTTTGTTGATTGATTTATTGTGTCAACTTCTATCCAAGGTGACCATGCCAGGAAATCACCCGCTACATCTGTCCAAGGTGACCATGGAAAGGCACCCGCTATGCCTCACTAGGTAAATGTTAAATACAATAACAACTTATGAATACAACAACTAAATTTCTGAAATTTCATTATTTGTTTTCTGATATTACTGCAATATTTCATTTTTTTAATGTTATAGGTGTATTTCATAACTTTTGTTGATTGATTTATTGTGTCAACATCTGTCAAGGGTGACTGTGGAGAAAATCACCCACTACATCTGTCCAGGGTGACCGTGGAAAGGCACCCATTGTGCCTCACCAAGTAAATGTTAAATACAGTAACAACTTATGACTACAACATCTAAATTTCTAAAATTTCTTTATTTTGTTTCACATATTACTCCAATATTTCATTTTTTAAATGTTACAGGTGAATTTCATAACTTTTTTTGATTGATTTATTGTGTCAACTACTGTCCAGGGTGACTGTGTCCAAAGATCACCCGCTACATTTGTCCAGGGTGACCATGGAAAGGCACTTACTATGCCTCAACAGGTAAATGTTAAATACAATAATAACTTATGACTACAATAACTAAATTTCTCAAGTGTTAAAGTTCATCTCATTAATTTTATTCATCAATGTATTGTGGCATGGTCAACGTGGGTAGGCTCCCACTGAGGATATTGATGAGGACAAAATATTTTATTCCACTGACCCAATGACCACTATAACAAAAGCCTTGAAGAAGGATAACATAGAATATCTAGGTTTTCTTAGCAAAAGACCCTTGACACAGGAGGACAGGGCAAGAATTAGAGAGCTACAAAATACAATAACTAATTTTGGGGTAAGTGGCATCTTCACATATTTTTATCAGCTATGACAATTTCATACCTATTTTTTTGTTTTATATTTTCTATATGATTTGATAAAGTAAAGTTTTCCGTTTGTAGGAGTTTTTAAACCCTGTGCGCTGGGAACCTGTCGATCCTGCAACTGTTATAGGTAGCATTCATGGTCCAATGCAAAAAAAATGTCGACATAGCAAAGTGCAAGTGAGGATTTTTGAGCCTCCTGAGGTTCCCCTAAAATCCATTGATGAGCACAATTATTTTGACCGGCATGACATGCCAGAGCATGATGAGCCAAAGCCTAGGACTCCACATGAATCTGGAGAGGAACACACTGTAGATGGAGATGAAACTATTCTAAATGGAGCAGAATGAATTAAAAGAACCAAATCACTAGATGTCACCTTTCTGGTGGATGATGCATGTGTTCCGATCAAGATTCAGAAGATTGCAAGTAATTGTTAATTAATTGATTCATTTTTTTCATGAAATTGAAATGGACATTTGTTGAGATTATTATAAATTAATAGATAACATGTTTCTGTAGGAAACAATGTTTTCTATAAAAACTTAAATGACAAATCATTGGAGTTGTTTGGCCCCACCATTCACACACAGTGGAATGGCCATGATAGAAAAAAGAAAGATGATTTAATAGACCACATGGTAAACTTGTTCGGCAACACTTTCAACAAGAAAGTGATTACAAAGTTAGCCAGCGAGAATATAAAATATACCAGGGCCCAATATAGGGAGAAATTGCAATTAGACCTCAAGCACGAGTGCCCTCCCATGGTTCCAGAGAAAGAGTGGAAGGCCCTAATAGAGGATGCAAAGGAGAAATTGTTTAAAAAACAAGGAAGAAATCCATGAGCTAGTCAAGCAAGGTACAACACATGTCATATTATCAGTGAAATATGATCATTTATGTTTTTCTTTCCTGTTTTAAGTAAAAATTATGATATCTATTTTTTTTCAAAAATTCTATATGTAGGCTACCAGATGATCTAAAAATAGAAGGCTGACTTGTTATGCTATGCAAGCACCCTCTACTTCATTAAAAATAAACTTTACAGAACCTTTCTTCATGTGTTAAAATATGCTAGATAGATTATGTGCCAAGTTTATGCTTCTTCTTTTAAATGTTTATGTGTGAGGAAAAGTTCTGTTAAATGGTTAAATAAGTGCCTAAAATAAAAACACAGCAACATACCTTGCAGTAAATAAACCATCAAACTCACAACAATAACAAGATGATAAAGGAGTTCACCCCTCTCCGGGCTACATCTCCTTGAGCCTCCATTAATGGACTTGGCTCTCTGGGATTAATTAGTCAAAAGTTATTTTACTAGATGATTCTCAACTCCAATGGAAATTCAAACTATACCATTGGGATCAGAACACATAAAAACCCCAAAAATGACTAATAAAACTCTGAAAACGGATCATGGCTCATCCGGGCATGACCTCTTCTACATGTTGCCTTAAGCTTCCCTGAGCTTCTCTTTGGGAAAAACACCTGTAAAAGTACTCAAAATCCTCTGAAACCTGTCCCAATGTGTTCAGAGCATAACAATTAGCCAAAAATGACTATTCATTCACAGAAAACAAACTTGGACTCACCAAAACATGACCTCAATCAATGAGGGCTTCAAGCTCCTTGGAGCTTCCTGAGACTTCAATGGTTAAAAACCTGCAAAAGAAGTATTCAAATGGCTGTGAAAATAGTGCCAATGGATTCAGAATGTATAAAAACCCCTAGCTAAGCTTTTACAACACCTCATTCAGCCAAAAAATGAAGAAGATAGGCTTCCTGCCATTCTCTTCCTTTAAGCTTGCTGACTCTAGTTCACCAAAATGCACCTCTTGTATGTTCTACCAAGAACACGCTCCAAAATGCGTGCTTAAACCCAGCATCGAGTGCAACTGCATAACGGTGCAAACTATAGGATGGTTATGGGTGTGCCAGCCCCTAACCGCCAAGACCACGGGCACATGGGTCCATGTGACCTCGCGCAAATACAAAAGGGCTGAGTTTTTTTTAACCAACGATTACATGCCACTTGTCGGGCGCATGTTAATCTATTTGAAAAAACAATTCAACTCCCACCAAAACTTCGTGCATTGGTGGTCATATTGAATTCGCATGTGACTAGGGGTTGGACTCCATTTAAATGGTGCGCACACAACCATATAACCACCGGTCATATGAAGGAATCACCAAAACCGCGGACTAACTCTGATTACAATATCCGCACGCCTCCATATACACAATGGATCATATGGTATATGTAATACAACTGTGGGCTTTGTAATTATTTGAAACATGCACGCACATGTGGATTTGGTCATATGGATTGTTAATACAACCGCGAGCCGTGGCTAAGTCCCAGCCCGACCCCCCGCCATTTTAAACTTTAGTTAAATTCAAATATAATAAAGACCATATGGCTTACAAGGACCACCGTGTGGGCTAGTGGTAGCCCACACACTACCAAAGCACTGCCAAAGGGGAAGGTCTGGGGTTCAATCCCCACGGACTCCATAAAAGTTTGACCAACCATTGCCAAAAACAGGGTGCCACGTGGCAGGCCATGACTGGGCCATGTGGCACCAAAACATTTTCCAAAATAATGCCACATGTCATCAAATGATTCACCCAACTGTCAGCCAATCTGAAACTGCCATGTCACCTCTGCCACAATAGCGTATGGTCATGCCACATCAACATCTATATGGACTGTATGGATTGCACAGTCAGCGTCCTTTTTTTTACCTGTTTGACGATTCGAACAAATCGCGATATCTCTCTCTCGCGACATCCATTTGAACCCAAAAAAGTTGCGTTGGGTTCGTGACGATAAGGGCTACGCACTCGTTCATTTTGAGGCAATTCCTAGAACGTTGTTTTTTAAGCTAAATTTTGACCCCTGGTCCAGATTTTGATCGCCAGACACCTCCAAAGAAACCAAGGCTAAAGTGGAAAAACACGGAAAACATAAACTAGGCCAGGGTGGCTATGGAAAACTAAAATCTTGAATCATAAGATTTAAATGATTAACTGTGGTTAATATTTATTTAACATTAGAGAAAAAATATATGTTTTGTTATTGGAATTTTTAATGGTGTTATGCATTGGAGTTAAATATGTTCAACACTGCTGCTACCAAGGAGGACCTAAAGCTTGGTTACAAGCATGGTTTTAAAAGTATGATTGAATATAGAAAAATCTTGGGCCATAATCCTATCTCCCCAACCACACAGGTAATTCAAATGAATAAAGAATCCACAATTGCTAGTCATTGTAAAGTCTATTCACGTTTTATTATATCACCCTTAACTAAGTATTTATGTTTGTTTTCAAGCAACAGTGTTACCGCAACAATGAATCTAGTGGTATTCAACAGACACCATGTCATACAAGGGTGCACATGTCCAATGATAGTGGAGAGAAGAGTACCCATTCCGGTATGTATGCTTTAGAATTAGAAATATTTACTGTGATTGTAGATATTTATTTATTGGCGTATACTTATATATTATCTTCTAAATATTGAAGAGCATGTAGCTCAGGAGGGTGAACTACGAGAGGAACCAAGTGGAGAAGAAATTAACACACCAAATGTCACAACTACACATATAGGTAAAGAGCAATAGTGTAATGTTAATCAAAATAATGAATTAGTTATTTCAATTATATTTCAACAAATTGATATGATCATTTTCGTTGTTGCAGTTCAAGACCCTAAACAAATACCTCAATTCCCTTCTTAGCGACATACCCGAAGTATGGTACATGAGTGCATGGAAACACAAACAATAGAAGGATAGGGCAAACGAAATACAATGTCCTTGGATGATTATGATACCCCAATTGTCAGTTTTATGATTGTAAAAAAACATAAAACAAAGAAAAAATAGATGTATAAATTCATGACTTGTAT
>JASDQU010239096.1:2239-16540 GCA_032191745.1 Picea mariana
TGACATGATAAACTGGGCTCTGGAGAACATTGATGTGGAGACCAGGAGCATCATAAATCATCAAAAGGTTGTTTTCAACTCTTTCAGGCCAGAACACATTCAAGTAATGTACAAGTTATCCCTTGTTTCTAAATATATTTATAATGCTACATTCGTAGAAGAGTTTCAAAGAAAGCAATATATAGAATTTGACCAAACCTATCCAGAAATAATTAAAACATGGTGGGGAATTCCAACGAAATTCAAATCTGATTCTCATAGTGTTTATGGCACTGCATCATTAAATGAATATATGGTCTATATATCCATGATGCTATGTATACTTTTCRGAAGGAAAATTCCTACCCATTTCATGGTGAAATGGGTATCAATCATGCATGAAGTAGCCAAAGGTTTCACTTTCGATTGGGCTAAGATTTTGTCTGATAACCTAACCAAAKAAATTTTTGAATACCAAATGGAAAAGTCAAAAGGCCAACCTGCGTCTTTTTATATGTCTTCATATGTCATGGACGCCATCTGTTATATGACTCCATTTCCCTTGATGAATTAGAGCTAGAACCCAATTTTGCAGAACCCATCCATTTCTATCATTCTAAACTATGGGAAGAAAAGGTTAAATATTTATTTTATGAAATCTATCACTATGTAGTGATTTATGTTCATCAAGCATTGTATGGTTATCCACCCCCTCAGAATTCAAAGAAAATTATGGAAAACCTTAAAACAGTTGCAGATTGGTTTATTGAAGAGAATTTCTCTTATATTAGAGTTTTTGGATGCTCAATTCCCCCTCGTGCTCTCCCAAAGTTTCTACCTAACAAACTGGTGTGAAGAGAAGTGGCATACCAAATAATAATGGGAGGCATTGGCAAAGAGTTAAAAGAAGTTCAGAAGCAATTTTGGCCAGTTTTTCCTCTACAGGATGGAAGGTTTTCACTGCTAAATTTTGGTCATTCTAAGGTGGAAGCTACAACATTAGAGGATGTTAAACTGGTTGACGTTGATGTCAAAAAGAATGATCCATATCAAATTGTGGGAAATCACCTAGCTCAATGCAATATGAAAACATATGAGCATGAAGACTCCCCCTGTGATGACATATTCAAAGGAATCGGAGCTTATGAGGAGGTAATAGATAGGGTCCAAGTGTTACCCCCTGACATACAGGCCAACTTTTTCGCTTTTCAAAAAAACAGACAAAGTGGGTTGCCCAAGATAATGCAGGGAGAACCGATAACCACTCCTCCAGAACAAGAAAATATACCTCCAGGTTTCGAACCAAAGTCCTTTGGTAAGAAGACTGCTAAGGAAACCCTAAAGAATCCCGAAGTGTCTTCGCAAGGATTAGAAACTTTGCAGACAGAACATCCAGAGTATGGAATAGGTTTTAAATTCGAGACACCTCTAAAACAAAATCAAATGATATTTCCTTTATCATCAACTACTCCTTTTGATACCCCTAGAACAACAAAAGGAACACAATTCACAGAGTTGGGAAATCCTATTACAGCCTTAACCCCTTTACAGTCAATTTTAGGGATTCCCCGTATTGAATTTATATATGTAAGTGATCTCACCCCGATATCTATTGAAGATATACCTTCCTCTGACTTCTTTTTTAGTAAGAAGAGGAAAGTTGTGGTGAAACAAGAAATGCATCTAAAAGAAGGTACAATGGTAAAAAAGAACAGACTATTATTAGACAGGCAAAATTTGGAAGATGAAGATTTTGCTATAGAGGTGGAAGGCTCTTTGGGAGCCTTTAAAATGACCAACTTATTTTCTGTTGATAATATGAAAGTAAGGCTGAGACAGAGAAATCAGATGACAAGGCAGCTGCAAGATCAAATAAGGAATTTAGAGAATAATGTCAAAAGCGAGGTCAACAAATAACTCGAACAGGCTAGAGCCAAAGACAAACAAGAAATTCAACAACTTAAATCTGATCTTGAAGAAGTACACATGAATTCTCTAGCAATTCAAGGACAGGTCATTCAACAAGAAGAATTGGTAAGGCAGTTGCAAGCTAAATTGAATTCTACTGAAAGCCAGCTTGTAAATATAGCAGCATTTCAAGCACAGGCACTGGAAGTGCATCAAAAGCTAGAAGTAGTACAACAAAGCCTGTTTTCTAAGGTAGGGATCATCCAATATTATTTTTGGGAGATGGGTCAATCATTAGATAATATTATTTTCATAGAAAAAGAGGCTAATGCAGCCCGTACCACCTTTCAAAAGGCAGTTGTATCTTTGGCTAGAGAAGAGGTACCAGTAACTCCCATATTGACTGTCGCAGAACAAATCAGGGGTGATATCATACTAAAGACATGGGAGGCCAATATAGCTGAGAGTAAGAAAATGGCCAAAGAAATAAAGGAAGATTGTGAAGAGGCTTTTGATTTGCTAGATTAAAAATCACTAGGCATTGGAAAGGACGATTGTGATGGAATACTAGGACAAATCAATGTTATAAAGCATCAATTGGACATCAAAGAAATCTTAAATGAATCTCAGGTTGAAATTTAATAGTTGAAGCAGGTTGACATCGCTCAAATGGATAGTTGGCTGGTAAATCCAAATCTATAGTTGCAGTCAATAAATTTTGAAGGTAAAAGAATTGAAGACACGTTGCCGAAATTACAAAGAAAGTTGTATCTTTTTTAGGCAAAGGATGTGACAGATCCTTCCAGAATTTTAGTACAGTTTCTAAGGAGGTGCGTCGAGTGTCTTGAGCCAGGTGAAGGAAGCATTTCAAAGAAGTAATGAAATAACACATGCATGCTCGTTCTGCCAATTTGAGAAAGAGATAGAAATGAAACAAGTGGAACGGTTCAATTTTTTATTTTGTAACCATTAATATCTAGGAGTAAGGAAAATTCCAACCGTCTAGGGTCGATAACTTTTTGTATAAATATAATTTCAAATGATTTAAAGAGGGCTTTTTCTTGGCCGATGGAAATGAAGAAATATCTCTTTTTCGAGAATTAAGACAAATTGCAAACCAGAGACTCCATATTTTGTCAATCTTGAGTTATGTGTTCTTTTGTTCTTTCATATTCCAACATCTTTATTTATATGTCTTTGATTAATGCCTAATCACAACTTAGTACAACATCTACTGTGGTTATATATTTATTTGGTTATCTGATCGCTTACAGATTTTCCTCTGTGTTTGCTATGAGCAAACACAACACCTGAGAGTTAGTTAGATTACCACATTATGCTTCATTAAAATTATCACACCCATTTTTCTTCTCTGTATAAGAGTGAGATTCTTTTTTGATTGATGCCTCACTTTGTTTTAGCAGCTTTATGTTTCCCTTTCATCTCATACACTATTTTCAAATTTGACTCAGACACGGAAAACAACCTCTGAATTGTTATATTATTAATTTAATTTCAAGATTTTTTCTCATATTATTGAAAATAGAAAAAGCAAACATAAAAACAACAGATCTTTTAATTTTCTTTTCTCCATGACTATACTTGTGGAAAGATAGCCTAATATAGAACCCGGTCTCACAGATCAGACTAGCATCGCTTTAACCTTGTTTAAAACCATTTTAGATACTGCTAACATCTGGGTCGAACTTGAACGTTCATGGGTGGTTATTGAACAGGACATAAGCATCCAGGAACGTTTGGAAGCTAGGCAAAGATAGCTTAGGAATCAGCCATAGATTCTTTCCCTAAAGAGTTGATTTCCTTTTCATATTTTAAACTCTCTTTATTTTTTTGGATGCCTTGATGTTATACTTTGAAGCCTTAAGTATAAACTCAGGAACAACAATAGTAGCGACCAAAATTATTTAGTGTTACAGTTATTCTGCTAATAATATTAGATATACATTCAATGTTGTTATTAAAAGTTTATGTGTAGACATTGGAGGTGCATGGCTTATGGCAACCTCAATTGGAGATATTATTATTTTTAAGCTAAGATAATAGTTGGGAGTAACATGTCATTTGATGGTGTAGATTGAGGTTTTTTGGGGGGGTTTGGATTATGGATGATAATGCATGGAAATAAGACTATGTATAGAAACATTGAATGAATTTAGGGATTTTAAATTCAAAGTATAATTATAGTTTTTCATTGATTGCACGGTGCCTTGAGAATTATAGTGGCATTCGGCTTCGAAATGGAATAAATAAGTTTTTGACATTGGATTATTGTTGAAAGTAAATAAAGGCTTTGGTTTGTGATTCTTGTTTTGCTAAAAAAAACATTAGATCACTTTATTATCAACACATGGTCTTTAAATACCTCTTGTTTATTAGTGTTGTTATTCAACATTATACACAATTACACCTTACATCTTGGATGGAAATTGCCCTTATTTTCCAATACAATGTTTTGTTTTATAGGCATTGGGCATACAAATAGTCATTGAGCCCAAATGTTCTTGAATTTTGAAATTTGTTAAGTCATTACATGATGGCGATGCAAAAGTTCACATAAATTCAAATTGTGTGTGTGATCTAAAATCATAATGGAATGAATAAACTATGAAATAGAATAACTTTCATTGTGAAAAATCCTTAAATTAATTTTCTATGTCACTACAAAGAAAACACAAATTAGTGGAGGGCTTTAGTGTTACAAGAGTGGGAAAAATGATGAAAAGTACCTCCACTAATGAATTTATTGGAGCTTTGAGTGGATATTCATTATAAATAAAAAGTAAGAGTGTTCTGAGGTTTTAACTGAGGTTTTTTTATGGATGCACTTGTGATAGTAAGGCATACCAATGCACCACTATTTAATATGCACAAGTATGTATTATATATTGGAAAGCATTGGTGCTCTATATACGATTGAGCATTGGTGCGCATATTTCCTTACACACCATGAAGTCTTGCCAACTTTAATGGTAACAATATCAATGATGGTAATGGTGCTATTGAAGGGGACATTGTTGATGTTGAACTTAGGAGCAGTGGTGTGTTTATTGGTTGGTATAACCTCATTCATCGTGCATCGATGGTTGGTATAACCTCATTCATATTGGTTAATTTATTTAAATAGAATGCCTTGGTGCATAAAAATAATAAAGGTGCACTAATATGTAACAATCATTGAAACACATTAGTGTGTAAACATGTATGAAACATGTCGTTTTGTACAAATGAATACAACACATTGATATGTATCAGTGTTGAATTTCCCCACATGTTATTTAATATTTTTGTGAGTATGCAAATACAACTTGTCTTTTTATTTATCAAATTTCAATTATTGATAAGAAAATCAATTTTTTTTTGTAATAATATTGATTTTCATTGGCTTCTGCATATGCATCTAGCATTGGATCGAATATCATTACCATCAAAAGGAAGGTGCATTGGGGGAGATTTTTGTGATGGGGGGGATATGAGGTTTTCTACAGACTAGGATTAGGGTTGGGTCAAAAGGTAGTCCATTGTGTCCATAGGGCC
The DNA here is from genome assembly GCA_032191745.1 of Picea mariana. Classification (NCBI taxonomy): domain Eukaryota; kingdom Viridiplantae; phylum Streptophyta; class Pinopsida; order Pinales; family Pinaceae; genus Picea; species Picea mariana. Next base: position 7,682 of record JASDQU010239096.1, read on the forward strand.
CTTGAATATCGATGATCCTTCGTAGCTTATGGATTAATCAGACAACTCGCTAATAGAATATGTGATTTTTGTTAACCCTGTCATTAATCTAAATCTTGGTTCGTATCTGGGTTTTGTGAGTTTGCAGGGCCAGTCTGAAGTTTTAGGTGCTTCCTTATCTAATTCATGTTTGGAAATGGATATATATTTCTAGCAAGAGGATCCTCCATATTTTTTTATATCTTGGGATGGTTTCCATAAAGCTCTCGGGAGAAGGGTCCAGTTGGGGTCAAATTTCAATTATTGATAAGAAAATCAAATATTTTTTGTAATAATATTGATTTTCATTGGCTTCTGCATATGTATCTAGCAGTGGATCGAATATCATTACCATCAAAAGGAAGGTCCATTGGAGGTGATTTATATGATGGGGGGGATCTAAGGTTTTCTATAGACTAGGCTTAGGGTTGGGTTGATAGGTGGTCCCTTTTGGCCATAGGGCCCTTGAAGATTGGTGATCCATCATAGCTTATGGATTAATCAGACAAATCACTAATGGAAGACGTGATTTTTTGTTAACCCTGTCATTAATCTAAATATCAATTTGTATCTAGGTTTTTTCATCTCGCAGGGTTAATCTGAAGTTTTAGGTGCTTCCTTATCTAATTCATGTTTGGAAATGGATAGATCTGTCTAGCAAGAGGATCCTCCAGATTTATTTTTTAGACCTCGGGATGGTTCCCAGAAGGCTCTCGGGGGAAGGGTCCAGTTGGGGATGTTTGTAAGGATGGCATTCCATAATTGACCTCACCTTAGTCTTACTCCAGTATTTTTTCTCCTGATGTGGCTGTGTTATCTTGAATATCGATGATCCTTCGTAGCTTATGGATTAATCAGACAACTCGCTAATAGAATATGTGATTTTTGTTAACCCTGTCATTAATCTAAATCTTGGTTCGTATCTGGGTTTTGTGAGTTTGCAGGGCCAGTCTGAAGTTTTAGGTGCTTCCTTATCTAATTCATGTTTGGAAATGGATATATATTTCTAGCAAGAGGATCCTCCATATTTTTTTATATCTTGGGATGGTTTCCATAAAGCTCTCGGGAGAAGGGTCCAGTTGGGGTCAAATTTCAATTATTGATAAGAAAATCAAATATTTTTTGTAATAATATTGATTTTCATTGGCTTCTGCATATGTATCTAGCAGTGGATCGAATATCATTACCATCAAAAGGAAGGTCCATTGGAGGTGATTTATATGATGGGGGGGATCTAAGGTTTTCTATAGACTAGGCTTAGGGTTGGGTTGATAGGTGGTCCCTTTTGGCCATAGGGCCCTTGAAGATTGGTGATCCATCATAGCTTATGGATTAATCAGACAAATCACTAATGGAAGACGTGATTTTTTGTTAACCCTGTCATTAATCTAAATATCAATTTGTATCTAGGTTTTTTCATCTCGCAGGGTTAATCTGAAGTTTTAGGTGCTTCCTTATCTAATTCATGTTTGGAAATGGATAGATCTGTCTAGCAAGAGGATCCTCCAGATTTATTTTTTAGACCTCGGGATGGTTCCCAGAAGGCTCTCGGGGGAAGGGTCCAGTTGGGGATGTTTGTAAGGATGGCATTCCATAATTGACCTCACCTTAGTCTTACTCCAGTATTTTKTCTCCTGATGTGGCTGTGTTATCTTAGAAAAATCCTGAAGGGATTGGATCTCTTAGTTTCATTTGTAGTAAGGTTATTCTTGAGGAGTTACAATGGATTTTTCCTCCTTTTGTTAGAGAGAAACCAGTTCGGAAGTGACAAAAGGTAATGAAATATCGTCGAGGAGGGGTTTCTTTGGTCATTGCTGAAGATTTTCAGGTTAGTCAGATAGCATATCTGGAGGGAAAAGTGATTGTTGGTAAGTTTTGTGGTCGAATAATGTGTGGCCTCAATCTATTCATGGATGGAGGGTAACTAGTTTCATCTCTTGTATACGTATTGATTTTTCATTTGTTGTCATGGGGTTAGATTGGATTCATCTTTCGCTCAAAGGAGGATATAGGAAATATCATGTTAGCACGATGGTACTAGGATCAAGATATACTTTGTGCCGATCCATGACATCCTTTTTTTTATGCTTGGGAAGAAGCTCTCTGAAGCTTGCTAACGTGGATAAAGATCCCTAATCTTCCTCTCAAGTTATGATTAGACTCAGGGCTTAAGCCTATTGGTGATTTTTTGGGGAAGTTTATTGCTTTAGATTCGAGCTATAAGTCTAGCAATTTCTGGTTTGTGGCTCAAATACTCATCCAGATAGACTCGAGACAAGGTTTATATGAGTATTTGGAGTTAATTGTGGGAAATTATTCCTATACTCAAGATCTAGACTACTTAAATGTTCCTTTTCATTTTTGACATTGTCACCAAGTGGGTCACATTATGGTGACATGTGACAAGAAGTTCTCAAAAAAAAATCAAGGGACTCCAAAGGCAGATGTTGGGGCTTTATTTGATAACCCTACTTTATCTAACGAAGCTAGGGTTTCCACGGAGCCTTCTGTACCACCCTTTAGAAGAGACATGTTAGCTCCTATTTTGGAACTAGGCACTACCAATAAGAATGAGTCTCGGCTAGATTTTATAGTAGGGGATATTGATATCCCTTTGGATGATGTCCTGGCAAGGAGGAGTCTCAAAACCTGAGGGACCTATTCGGGGATGTTGTGATTATCGTTGATGGCAGGTGTGATTGTCATTGATGGCAAGATTAGAGTATACAATGATGGAAAAACAGGGACAACGAAAGCCTAGGAGGAGAAGCGATAGTGATCTTTGGATCCCATTGAGAATTCCCAATGAACGTCAGATCTGAGCCCGAGGTCCGACTGGCGTTGGATCCATGAGAACCTGCACGTTCGTTAAAGAGAAAGGTGAAGCAGGGTTAAGAAATCTCGAAGGCAGGAGGATAGTTTCAGATACTAGGAGTTGGAAGAGTCAAGACTCTTTGTCATTAGGAGTCTCGAAAACACGAAATGCGAAACGCCGAAAACCCAAAACCCGAAATAGGCACACCTATAAATAATTTTGTAGACCAACAAATAAATCCATTTCGGGGTCCCAGATACTGGGAGTTGAAGTGTCGTAACACTTCATCACAGGAGTGCCGAAATGTCGAACCGCCGAAATGCGAAACACCGAAATCCCAAAATAGGAACACCAACAAAGAGCTTCACAGACCAGAAAATAACTCCATTACGGAGTCCCGGATACCGGCAGTTGAAGTGTCGAAACACTTCACCACAGAAGTGCCGAAATGCCGAATCGTCGAAATGAGAAACAACGAAATACCAGATCTTTGATCCGACTCCATTTAGAAACTTCAGATACCGGGAGTTGCAGGAGTTAAGCGCTGAGACTCTTCACCATAGGATTCCCGAAACGATGAAATGTGAAACGTCGAAACGCCGTTGATCTGAATCCATTTCATAGTTTTGGATACCAGGACTTGGAGTTGTCAAGAAATCTCACATAAAGAATGCTGAAATCACAATATGCGAAATCATGAAGAGATTTGAACCGTCGAATCATCAAGAGTGTGGACCTTTGATCCGACTCCATTTGGAGGTTCGTATATCGAGAGTTGGAAGAGTCAAGAGTCAAGACTCTTCATCAAAGGAGTCCTGAAATTCCAAAATGCGAAATGCCGAAATGCGAAATGTGAAAACACCTTTTTGGTGTAAGCCTTGGTCACCACCGGAGGTCACATTGTCGAAGAGTTGTAGAGAAGAGCTTGAAGAGACAAGCTCCATTTCAGAGTTTGGGACATGGAGAATCAAGACTCTTCACCAAAAGAATGTCGAAATTCCGAAATGCTGAAATGAAAAATAAACGCAAGATCCTACGGATCCAATCCAACGGTGCAGGTTAATTTAAGTATGATCAAAGGGCTATTGTTTCACTTCAGAGTGTAACTGCTAGAAACGACTGATGGCTTCTGCTAGAGGGATGAAACAAGCCTCAGTGTGATCGCCAGAGAATATGAAGAGGCTCAAGGCATATTTCAGTGGAAGGAAGACTATTCTTAGAAGTGATTGACAGATGGAAGAGTGTTAAAGCCTTTAACTGCAAAAGAGAGGATCAACTCAACTTTGATAGAGAAGACGAAGAGTCTCAACTGCAAGATAGGCTAAGGAATCTCAGCATAACACCCAGTAATGATGGACGCATGGGTTTAACTGCCAAAGAAGCTGAAGAGTTTCCATGATGATCAGACAGAGCACTCGACATGGAGAGAGCATGCAGAATAATGGTGAGATAGCATGCACAAGGTGCACAAAGACTATAAGTATGCAGAACAAAGAAGATATGGGAGTTTTTGTTGTTCAGAGTGATCAAGGATTGTAGAAGGAGGAGTGTGCAGCAGCGGAAACACGGAGAAGAGGAATGGTGCATTGAATGGACATTGAACACAGAGCATGGAAGGCAGAAGCACAGTAAGTGCAAGGGATGTGTGCAACAATATAGTGAGACTCTAAAGGAAGGATGAGGTTCTCTTGTAAAGAAAAACAGAAGTTCAGAAAGTGCAAGAAGATGCAGACAAAGAGACACTGATACGGGAAAGCAGAGCAGCATAGCAGAACAGTGATAAGTCTGGTAAGCCAATGATAAATAGTGTATCACTATGTTAAATTTACATATAGCAAATATTTATATCTTAGGGTGGTTGGGAGGCGCTAGGGAGGACCGTTGTCCTTAGAGGTTCAAGTGGGTACTTGAACACAGGGAGTTGTAGCTTCCATTTGGTTGCAGCCAGAGAAACCAGGGTGGCAGGGTGGTGCAAGGGAGAACTGTTGGTCTCTGTTGTATAGGTTGGTGCTTGTGTGACTGGAATTCGGTGCTTCCATCCAGTTGGAGCTGGAACATTTAGGGAGTTGGTGCTTCCTTCTAGTGGGTGCTAGAGAAACCAGGGAGTTGGTGCTTCCTTCTAGTAGGTGCTAGAAAAAATCGAGAGTTGGTGCTCTCAGCAAGTTGCAGCTTGCAATACAGAGGTTGTAGCCCTGCAATGAGTTGGAGCTCATATGTATGATAATGTACAGAATGTAAAGATTACTTATCATATAAAGAATAAGAGTTTTTTACCCCTTATGGGTTTCCTCAGGAAATATTTTTCTCTGTATATTTCATAAGTGACAATGATGTTGAATGTTCTATTGCTTACTTCCCTGCATTGTTGTGATTGTCATTAAGTGCTCTGCAAAGAATTAAAATAATAATTATTGTTTAAGCACGGTAACAACTGATTCACCCCCCCTCTCAGTTGTCCAACAATTGGTATCAGAGCCGGCCCCTTTTATCTAAGGGTAGATCCTAGAGCTTAAACATGTCAATCCATGAAGGAAATTCAACCAATTAGGCCCCTCTGTTCAATGGAACAAACTTTGCCTTCTGGAAAGTTAGAATGAGAACTTACATAATGGCTTTAGGTGCAGATGTCTGGGATGTAGTAGATACTGGTTATGTAAATCCAGTTGTACTATCTAATAAGGATGAAAAGCTAGAATTTAGCTTCAACGCTAAGGCTATGAATGTTATCTTGAGTGGGCTTGCAGAAGAAGAATTCGTAAAAGTTATGCACCTAGGAACTACCAAAGAAATGTGGGACAAAAACATTATTAGTTATGAAGGTAATGAGAAGGTAAAGGACGCCAAGATTCAAACCTACAAAATATAGTTTGAACGGATGAAGATGAAGGAAGATGAAACTGTTGGAAAATCCTTTCTGAGAGTAGAAGAAATGGTAAATGCAATGAAAGCACTTGGTGAGAAAATTGAGGAACCTTCTTTAGTTCATAAAATTTTGAGATCTCTACCAGATAGGTTCAACCCAAAGGTCTCTTCTATTGAAGAACTTAATGATCTAAAAACCTTGGATTTTGATCAACTTCTAGGAACATTGACTGCATATGAAATTAGAATAGTTAAATATAAACCCAGCTCCAGAGAAGCATCATTTAAGGCAGATAAGAATGAGGATTCAGAGCCTAATGAAATTGAAGAAAAATTTGTGAAGAGACTGAAGAAGGGATCAGGAAAATACAAATGTAAACTGCCTTTCAAATGTTTCAAATGTGGTAGGATAGGTCATTTTGCAAATAAATGTCCGCACAAAAGAAAGGATCAGACATGTGATGATGAGGAGAAGCACAAACACAGAAATTTCTTTAGAGAGAATAACTTTAAGAAGAAAAGTCTTTGTGTAAACAATGATGATGATCCTTCATATGATGAAGACAATGACTCCACTATTGAAGATAAACTAAATGACTTCATACTTATGGCCAAAGAGGATTATGATAATATAAGCACAGGAAATGATGCTAATGAAGAAGAAGTTGTGGTTGACATGGAAGGAGAACTGTTTAGTGCACTGGAAGAGATTGACAGACTAAGAATTAAGAACAGAAAGTAAAGACAATTGCTAATACAGTTCGAGAAAGACAATAAAGAACCTGATGAAGACCTTGTCCTACTAAAAGTGGAATTAGAAGAGGCAAAGAAAATTGAAGACATTCTGAAATGACAGTTATCAGAAAAGAAGGAAATATGTGAAGCCTTAGAACAAGAAGTAGTGAAAACTAGGAAAGAGATGGAGAAGTTTCAAGCCTTGTATAATCAGAATCTATCAAGTATCAAAGCCTCAGAAGGATTAGCCACCATTTTGAATCAGCGAAGGAATCCAAAGCTGAAAACTGGGTTGGGTTATGAAGAGGGATCAAGTAGTGATAAGCCAAGAAACGAAGAACCCATCAAGTTTGTTAAATCACAACCAATGACAACAACAAACCTGCAGAAACAAAGGAAGACAATCAGCTGCCCAGGACGAGTAAAGAAAAAGGTTCCAGGACTGAATCTGTAGAACAACAAAATAATGCACTCCCTGCTAAAAGACGTCATCAGCATGGAAGAAATTGATTTGCTCAAAGAAGACAACCATTTTCCAGGTACAAAGAATTTTTCTATGGCTATTGTTTCTACTGTTCTAACTTTGGTCACAAAGATGTAAATTGTTCCTTAAGACTTAGACATGAGAAATTAATATTTCAAAGGAATAAATACTTGCCATAACAAAGAATGATACATCCAAGTAAAAAACCTTCATAGATTGCAAATTGCCAAATTAAGTCTAGAGACATGCAACTAAGGAGGTCAAGAAATAATCAACAGTCAATGAGTAGACAACGCTACAACAATAATTTTGACCTATTGAACAATGAGATTGAATGATACATCTATCATAACTATGGACATAAATCTTTTGACTTTCGATTAAGGAACTATGAACCAGATTTGAATTCCCCTGCTGAAAATGTCAAGGTTTGGAAGAATAAAGAAAGTGACAAGTGTGGATTAGTGTTGTCAGCTCAAAGAAAAACGAACCCTTGGTATATAGACAGTGGATGCTCCAAACATATGACGGGAGACAAAGGTAAGTTTCTATCTCCAAGTGAAATCAAATCAGGAAACATAACCTTTGGAAATGATGCTCTAGGTAAAATAAAGGGTAAAGGGATGGTGAGTTTAAGTAATGGAAAAGGAAAAGCCCAAGATGTTCTACTTGTAGATGGGATGAAACATAATCTTCTCAGTGTAAGTCAAATGTGTGACAAAGGATGTGAAGTGGTGTTCACGTCCAAGGACTGCAAAACAAAGTTCTTAAACTCAAGACAAGTGGTGGCCAAAGGCATAAGGACAGAAAATAACATATATTTGCTGAAAGAAAATCGAGAAGAGTGTCATCTAAACAAACATGATGAAATCTGGTTATGGCATAGGAGACTTGGAAATTTAAACTTTGACCACTTAATCAAGTTCAAAAATCTTGAGGCAGTAAAAGATCTTCCGAGAATATCAAAGCCCCAAGATTCGATGTGTAAACCTTGCCAAGTAGGAAAGCTAACTGTTATCACTGAAATTTCGTCCGCAAATGGTTACAAGAATTCAGCATTGTCAAACAGTTATGAAGACATCCATGGACCTGAATTAACACAAAAGCATTCATAAAGGGTAAAAAACTATACAAATAGTTGAAAAATTGAAGGGCTCTATACAGACATTGGGCGCACGCGCACATGCATGGAACAGGAACACAAGAATCGCGCACATGCATATGATGTGCGACTGTTATCGCAAAAATCTGCGCATCTGAGAAACGATGCATTTATGAGAGCGGTCGGCCTCCCACCCACTTATGGTTCAGCTCCCAAGCCGATTTGACACTCAAATCTGGACTGGATTCGACTGCAGGGTTGGTCAAAGACCTAGAAATGCCCTAATTAGCCTCTTTTCACACTACAAACTGGTTGAATAATATCTCAAAGGAATGCTATAAAAAGGCCATGGATACACTTCATTTTTCAAGGAATTTCATAGCAGAGTTATGCTGCCACTATTCTCTTGAGGACTCTTGCCAAGAGCATACTTGCATCATAGCTTTGGAGCAACCCATCTCACCCCTTGAGTGGATTAGCAAAAATTCTTTCACCATTTTTCATTTTTTTTCTCAAAGTTGTAAGAAGAGCTTGTTTGTGGGGGTCCAAGAGCCCTCCCTTGGAGGAAGAAGGGACTCATAGTCCCCTTGCTTCTTGATGTTTTCTTTCATCAATATCAGCCTTATCATTGGTGACATGGGTCTAATTGTTTCGTTTGTCCTTATGTCCCTATGCTTATGAATTTAGTTGTTATCTCATTTCTTAGTTTAATTCTTAGTTGTTGTTTTACATTTTTTTCTCTAACCCTTTTCCTTGCAGTTGTCCTGCTCAGCAAACCCAACTGAGCTTGCAAGTACCTCTATTTTTCTCACTAAGGTGACAAAAGAGGTGCAAACATATTGG
>JASDQU010239099.1:0-16693 GCA_032191745.1 Picea mariana
TTAAGAATGAAGGCCCAAGTAGTATAAACTCTATAGGCTTTAGAATAATGGAACAGTTTGATACTTATGAGCTCAGGGACTGGTTTCCCCTCTGTTGGGGCAGTCCCCAATCTCATTATGCTTATCATGTACTTTGTTTTGCTTCCTGGCTCATGAGAGATTTCTAATATAAGATCCTATACTTACTTACAAAAAAAAAAAAACAACCTAACACCTAGTCAAATGAAATTGACTAATTTATTTGAGGAGATAATATGCCAGCAAACCAGGAATTTCATCACGAAACCCACAAATAGATTTTGAATCATCAGATCTCCTATCGTTATAGGTCACTAACATAGGCTCCAATTGGGGATGATAGCTCCTGAGGAGGTGTCAAGAATCTCAGATCTTCGTATTTTGTAAATAAGTGCCTTATCCCTGGGCTAATCCCACAACCTGTACCTTGATCTGTCCTGCGCCTTAGTGACTGGAAATTGACTGATTATCCATTCTGACCTTGACTGAGTCTTTGAAGTAAAACATAAAACAAAATAAACCATATACTTGCCCGACAAGTTTATTTGCATATGGTAAATCTGATGATCTTATTTATATACATACATCCTATTTTAACATGAGGATGCTTGATCTTAATCGATATGAAATATCCAGTATAACCAGTCAAAAACTGGATCTGAAACCTGGGATCTTTCACTAATTTTCCCTAAACTCAGATGTAGCTCTGGTAATGACATGTGATAAGGATTTCTATCCTGATATCCTTTACATGAAACTCGATCAATATGAAAAATCACTAAACTACTGAAAATGTATTGTGGTATTTCCATGAAAAAATTCTCCATATAGATATCTATAGGGTCCAAATAGACCTGAGTTGTTCCTTGGCATTTGGAATCAATCCATTCCATCTCCTGACCTTGTGTTTCTTGTGAGGTATCCAAGTCTTCAAACATTTCAAGATGTGTTTTTATTTTGTCTGATGGGTTTTTCACTGATATTTCGACTGAACCTAACAGTGGGGTATATTGTCTGATCATATCCATATCATAACAATTTTTTAATTCATTAGGAGTAAATGAAACCAGATTTTGAAAACACACATCATCCATAATATCAACTATAGGGTCATAAAATGTTTCAGATAATGGTGGCATTGGTCCTATTGGTACTTCATGGTTTACACTGTGACTTTCAACTAGAATCTGACCAAGATTCCCTCTCAAAATTTGAAATGAATTAAATCACAGAGGTAGTGAATCACAATGGATCATATCATTACCTGTTTCAAGCTTCATGATTTCATCTAAGGTTTGACCCTCAAAAAGGCTCAAGGGTTGCACTTCTGGATCAACTTCTGTATCTCCCTTATTTTCCTCAACCGATACATTAGAACATTCCTCATTATTTCTATTCACGACCTATTTGTAATGTTCCCTTAGCAGTGAGGAAAAACACAGGGGCAGACATTCTGCATTTCATGGGAAATGTTTTTCATCCTCCTCCTTGCAATCTTGTTGGGTATGCAGAATCTGATTGTCATCTGTGCAGTGTGATAACTGGGCTTCTTCTTCTCATGAAGATAATACTAGTTTCTTTGAACAATCATCTTCTATCTCAACCATATAGTCACCATTATGAAGATCATATCTAAGTATATTGTCTATGTAGGGGAGGTCATCAAACATGCACATCATCTCCAGATATTTTTCCACCACCACCTGATTTTGAACTTCCTCTTTGACTGTATTGTGAATTGAGTACATGAAGAAATCCTTCAGTCGTTTAATATACTGAAGTTGGGATGCTAAGTTATTGGGGACATTTATTCTTGTTCTTTCCAAATTCAAAGGTACATAAGGCCTTTGAAAAACAATTTCCTCTTTCCTTCTAATCTTATGCAATATTCCATCCATGTTGCTGTACAGAATGTCCAGTTTATCTTCTGAAGATTTCAGCTGATCCTTTTCTTTGTTCTTTCTCGATGCTTCTAGTTTTGCCTTCTTGTTCAGCAGGTTAAGTTCCACATCGACTATGACATTTTTCATTTCTTCTAGGGTTGTTGTATCTCTTTCTCTTAACTGGAATGTTATTTCTGGATCAAAGGCATCTGGGTAATGCAATTTAGCTAAACTAGGAGGTGGCCTTCCATCCACAGGTATAGAATGATACACCTTGTTGAACCTGTTTGATAATTGTTGTATAGTCTCTCCTGACTTTCTTTTCAAGTGTTCATACTCTTCTAGGATGAGGAAAACATTTCTCATGCTCACCCACCTATCTAAGAAAATTTGCATGAACTGATGAAAATTTTTTATGCTTGCAGCTGGAAGGTTTTTAAACCAATCTTTGACTTTACCTAGCAATGATAGGGAAAAAATCCTGATACAAACATCGTTTTCTTCCACCTCAAACAGATCAAGGAAATCTTCAAACCTCTGGATGTGTTTTTCAGCGGTGATATTGGCATTCTCTCCATCAAACCTAGGCAGATTATTGTTATAATTGACAGGGAGGTCATGGAGAATAGGAGGCAAAAACAGAGGCTTGTATCTGTCTGGGACTTTTATAGGTATAGGAGGTAAAGCAAGGGGCTTACAGCTGACTGGAATTTTAACAATGGCAGGAGATAAAGCACAAGGCTTATGTCTCACTGGGATTTATGCAAGTGTATGAGTATATACATGATCTATAATTTGGGGCTTATTTTCTTGAGGCTCATGAATTAGAAGGTGTTCAATGCAATCTTCAACAATGTAATTTTGATCAAGCTTAGAATAAGATAGAACATAATTACATATAAAACCAAAGATGTCTTGAATGCAATTTGAGCTTGAATACTTGATCTTTCCAGGTTGCCTTGCCATGTGTTAGTTCCTTCCTCCAGTTGAGTCTTCGAATTGGAATTTATCTATATATTAGAGTCGCTAGGTGAATGATCTCATCCTTCTTGTGTCTGGTCACTATCCACCATCAATGATCAGATCTGGAACTTTGAAGTGTACTACTAGGGAAAGTTCCCTAGTATGGTCGACATTCTGTTAGCACTCTGTAATTTTCCCAAGGCTGTGGAGGCAGTCACAGAGGCAACATCAAAACCACTTCAAGTCTTTGATCTAGCCCTCCAAGACTCAGAGAGGGATCTCTCTATTTTATATGGATTTGTCTGAATAGGTATTAGGCTAGTTATGCAGAACATGGGTTTATTTATGGATTTTTGAATTGTTTTGGTTGGGACATAAAAAGGACCATTGGGCAAAATGGAGTCAAGGATGAAAGATGATTAAATGAATAAATAACAAAGACATATGTAGCCAGGCAAGACAGTCACATCGGTGGATTCTTATAATTTGTAAGATGGAGAGAGGAAAAGATCAGAGGTCATTTCAAATGCAGAGCAGAGCTTATCTGAATTCTACATTCAATCTTCAGAAGAAAACATAGACATTGTCTTTAAGCCAGATGAGGGTGTCCTTGACAAATCCTGAGCATACTCTTCTTATAAGAAATGAGAATAGGAAAACAATATGAAAAACTAAGGAATAACAGTTTACATCAGATAAAACTTCACCACAGAAAATGACACAAGAATCTGGAAAATAAAGTCTTTGTATTCATTCATTACAGTCAATTAAAACCTATGAGCATTTTTACATTTTTTGGTCATCCCAAGTCCAACCCTTGGTTCATAAAAATTTTTGTGGCTTTATAACCCTTACATCAGATATCCAGATCCTAGAATATTGGATCGACTTTACTTAAAATAGAAAGTCAACAACTGACACAAGAAAATAGGAAAGGATCCTATAAAATAGGTCAACTTCTTATCTTTGATGGTCTTCATATCCTTATAATCTTCGACAGCTGCAAGAAACCTTCCAAGGCTGATGGATAAGGAGAAATTTCCATCTTTAGCAAAAGACAGTTTTTTCCCAAGAATAGAAAACCAACTTTATCTTCTCCTTCTTGCTAGCACCTTGAAAGTTGGAACAAAAACCTAAAACTGATGCCCTTAATTATTATCCATCATTACAAGCCATTTTCGAGGCATCTGGGTGAGAAAATCTTGGATCTGTGCAAAAATAATGCCTCTCTGCCCTGTCTATGCTTTCGGTGGCTAAGAGAGGCAAAATCTAAGCCTGTTAGCCACAAAAATCTCTGCTTTCGGTGGCTAATGGACAGTTGAAATGTTCGCCTAAGCCACCGAAAGTCCTGTCTTAGTGAAAAATTAACAAAATTGCAAAATACCTTTTATCTTAGCTTTAAAACACTTCAGGGTTGATCTTCTGAAGCCTCTGCATATTGAGCAGGTTATGGAATGGTTGTAGAATTGTTGGCTACCTCTGGATCATTCAAATGGATGGCTACATTTTCTAGGGTTTCAATATCAACAGGTTCTTGAGGCTGAGGTCTTGAAGGCATGGCTTGCAACTTCAATTACCTGACCTTTTTCTTCAAATGCATATCCATTCTCCATACACTGTTATATTCCTTTACGATCTTCTTCTTCTTTTTCTTTTCCTTTACACTTTCATGTGCCAATATTTCTAGGGCTGCACTAGTTTCTACAAAATTCTTTGATAGAGTTTCATGTCTAGACTTTAACACTCTGTCTAGCACTTCCTCTTTTGTTATTCTCTCTTTGAGTTTCTTAATCTTCTTTGATTTGTTATGCTTTCTTTTGCTTCTAGATGTTTCACCCTTTTCAGAATTTGTGAACATCTCAGTCTCTGGTGCTTGCTCCATGGAAAATTCAATATTTTCATCAACATGGACTTCCTCTTTTTCTAGTTCTTCATCTGAATCTGAATAGGGAAAATTTAGAAAGTTTGTCTTCTTTGGTGCAGCCTACTCTGTGTCTTCATTAAAATCCAACTTCTTCTTTGCTTTATTAGGCTTGGAAGATGAAGTATCTTGCTCAGATGCCACTGGAGAGATAGCTCTCCTCTTCCTTTTCCCACTCCTGGGAGTAGAGGACTTCTTTGAAGAAGATCTCTTTTTATCCTCTAGCTGTAGATCTGTCTAAAACTCATTCCAAAATAAGAAGTGGACCCAATCCTTGTTCCTTCTATGCAGCAGCTCACAAATCAATAGCTTGAGCAAGCCATGATGAGACAATCTACCTTCCACCTTGTTGGCTTTGACTTTAACTTGATGAGCCATCTTAGTTAGGCTCATGTGAAGATAATAAGGCAGATTGAGTGGGCTCCTACCAGTAAAATCTTCCATGAGTTTAAAGTGATAGATCATCACCCTATTGTATCTACCTTCACAATTTATATAAACAAGGATGGCCTTTAACAATTGTTTCCATTTCTCTTCAATAAAAGACATAGGAATGTCTTTCTTCCATATCAAACACTTGTGCTCTGGTTTCAAGTAGGACCTAAATTCAACATCCTTTGTAATAGTGGTTTTGAACCAGTTTTCTCCAGTCCTTGGAATCTCGGTCACTTCAACTATGAGGGCTTCATCCACTTGGAATTTATCTTGGCCAATGACTGCTTTTATTCCATCAAAAGTCGAAGTAAAAGCTTCTGCCACCTGCTAATGAGAGCTCTGTACTTTTTAACAAAATTCTTAACAAACTGCGTCCTTGAAGCATTGGCAAACCTCAGAGTGTGAATCAAGATAGCCAATATCATCTAGCTCTTTCCTAAGAGTTGTTCCTCTGCTCTTCATTTGCTAGAATTCTCCTGTTCCTGCAAATTGAAAAATTCGGGCTTGGGAGGAGATAGACATAACACATAATCAGGGAGGTTTTTGCTCAGCTATGACAGAGGCAAGAAATGGGGAAATACGATTAAGACGAGCCCTAATTTTGAGGGATGTGAGAGGGTGATTAGGATTTGAAATGATAATGATTATTCGATGAACCTCGAAGGATAGGAAGTACAAAGACGTCGTGATCTCATGAAACTTAGAGTTGAAATGATCAAGTCAGGATACGTCGAGATCAGATTCTAATTCCTAGGACAGGTGTAAGATTCAGAGGGTTTAGGGTTAGATAGATAAAATCATAATCGTAATAACTCAGAAAACACCTCTTACCAAGTCATACTCGACAGCTCCTATGTCATTTTGGTGGCTAACTACAATCATAACACTTCACTAAGACGTGCTGACCGTTTCAAATATCCCTACGATTTTGGTGGCTAGGAGAGCCCCGAATTTTTCGTTTAAGCAGCCGAAAGCTAGGGCTTTCGGTGGCTTAGAAGCCCTTTTGAAAAGACACTTAGCCATCGAAACCTGTATTTTGAGTTTTTTGAAATAAAAACTAAATCAAATGTTTTTCAAAATTTATTACAAGCTTAAAGCTCTTTAAAATGAGCCTTAAAAAATTTAGAAATGTTCTTTATAATAACAACCTAACACCTAATCAAATGAAATTAAATAATTTATTTGAGGAGCTAATAGGCCAGCAAACCGGGAATTTCATCACGAAACCCACAAATAAATTCTGAATCATCAGATCTCCTATCGTTATAGGTCACTAACATGCACCTTGTACACAGACAACCCGCATACACCTCAAAAAATAGGGTTTTGCTGTAATTATGAGAATTTCTCCATCAACCCTTCGTGCTACCTCAGACGTTCACCACTTCATATGTATCCACAAGTATTTACAAGAATCTTTACACAAGAAAATAGATATACAATATGTACAAGTGTGTGTATAATGAGTGAGCTTTGCCTCTTATTTATATCTTCATGTAGCCTTTCACTTTCCTTATTTTAGGGCTTCTTTATTCAAAATAATTTCTTTTGCAAAGAACTTTGACCCTTGGGGGCTTCTATAAGACTTATGAGGGGTTCTCCAACTTCATATGGTCATAACTCTCTAATTGTGAGGAGTTATGTGGCGTTCCACATACCACTGGAAACGACATGACAAACATTATCCATCTAGGATAGTTTCACTCACAAATTCATTGTCCTTCATCTCATTATTCCTCAAATAAGCATGGGTTCTCTCACTCCGCAAAGAATCTTCCCGTGAGATATTTCACCATAATGGGACCACTTTGGAGTTAATCCATTTTTACTTCTTATCAACCATTACAAGACAATAATGAGTCATCTTTACATCAAACAAACGTGGGTCCATTACCCAAAAATTGTGCTACGGGGATTTCTTCAAGGGTTGACACAAATGACAACCAACCTTAATAAAAAAGAACTTCTTATCCTCCTTCCACCAACTAGATAAAATATTTCTGGCATCATTCTTACCATGAAATTCATGGACAAAATAAGTAACCAATTGAACTTTGGGCATGTGAAAATTTTAAAATTTCTCCAAGTGCTTTGTTAGGAAATATCATATACATTCACCCTTTGCATCTACAAACATACTTATTTTCATAATGGCGTGATCTATGATCCATTCAATGGATTTGGAACAAGGGAAAACAAGAACCCTAGCGGTTGTAGAATGTAAACATGATTTCCTTATGTTCATGAAGACCTTATCATCAACTTTCCTAACCACGGGATCACTATGGTGTATCATCTCTAGATAATGACCCTCCTTGAATTTCACAAAAAGCTCATTCCATCCTAGAAAGATTAATTGAGTCTCGATACTTGCCTTAGTATCCTTGAATATGTGTCATGGTAGAGTTTCCTAATTTACCAACAATTGAATCACCATACCATATTTATTGGTGATATCCTCAATCTCCACTGGTTTATTTGGGAACCCTCCCATGTTTCCTTAACCTTTCCTTTAGAAGGATTGATAGGATACCACTCAGAAGTTCTTCTCAGTGGCATAGCTCCCGTAGTTAGCAATTTTAGCATAATAAAAAGACACTTTTCCAATGTGATTAACAATTCTTTTACTACTATCAGATACATGATTTTAATAATAGATTTGAATCCAACAATCCTGATAAACATTAAAAATTCACAAAAAATGTTACATAATTAAAATTTTTGAATTGGAAAGTGTTGGGGAAGGGGTGGAACCTGTAATGAAATAGATGGACAATTCTATAGATAATCGAAGAGGGAATACAATTTTGAAGACAGAAGTGGTGTCTAAAGAGAAAAAGTAGTCTTGGGAGGACCACACTCACTTTTGTTTAATTAAGATTTATTTTGGGTTTCAACGATCATAACATCCTCTTCTTGAATCCAATCCGAGGCAACAATGGTTGTATGGACTCTTTTTCCAAAGATACAGTCTCTTGCAGACTTTTTAACCTCACAGGTATTCTCATCATAATTTTCTTCATAGAAATTGCACCAAGTTCTTAGAAGAATAGCCTTAGGCTAAATATTATTAGGTTGATTCCTAAAGGCAGCCTGAGCTGAAGTTTCAGCTGGAGTAGATGTATAAGTCACTCATTTTCTCTCGAACGCAATCATTCGATTTATCATATCTTGTACCAACTATAACATAGTTGACATATCATTCTATTTAATAAATTCCTCAACCAGAAGACATGTTCTTGCCAATTGTTCCTCGAATTATAAACAATTATGTAATGAAAATCCCATAATTTTAGAATTATTTTCCTCAATCCTACGACGATAGGCAATAGCTAAGGTGTTATAGTAGTGCATTAATGCATCTTGATTACAAGTTCTGACAATTTATGGAATCTGATTGTATGATTTGGTGAAACACAAATTGAAGGATTTAATAGTCTCACCTTTGTTATAGACAAGATTATTGTAATCTCTAAGCAAATTTGTTGGACTTTGAGTTGGTCCATATGTTGATTTGAACCAATACCATAATTCAGCCCAATTTGTGAATACCTTGGGCGGTAATTCAAAGAATTTGTCCACATCCCCCCCTTCCAATGAGTTGACAAAAGGTCTCATGCATGTGTCATTTTCATTTTCACCAATATTATGGCATGCATTTGAAAAATAAATAAGATGTTCATTGACTAAAATGGTGCCATTACCAGAAAAATTAGGCAATTGATCCTTGAGTTTAGGAAGAGGTGTAGTAGCTAGAACCAAATCTAGAGGAGAAGATACATGCCACTTAGTAGCATTTTCATATTCTTCAAATTTGAATAAGCCATATCATTTGATGACCTTAGTAGGATTTGTAGTTGATACTATAGGATTGTAGTGATTGTACATACTTCTTATTAGAGAAGAAGTTGAGGCTTGTGAAGAAGTGGATCCACTTGTACTTCCAGAACCATCAGATGAAGTCATTGTGGGTTGTCTAGGAGGAAAAGACATTGAAATGTTTGTTACTTCAGATGTAGAATTTGAAAAAGATATTTTAAGCTTTGGCTAAATATTTTCTAAAATTTTATTTTTCCTTCCTATTCCAAAGAAAGGATCAAATTCAAGAGATTGGCCTCTTAACCATGTTGATAGACGTGATTGGGTGGACATAAGACAATAATCTACCATGGAGGCCTATTTTGAGCTTTCCTTTGAAAGGATTCTCTCTTATATTGAATCTCAGTATCATTGGCTATAGTCTCCGAAGAACGTTCAAGTTCTTCACAAATACGAGAAATTTCAAGAATAAAATAAAAAATACAAGATACAATAGTTTTTTTATCAGGAAACCTAAAATAAGGTTGTTGTCGGGTAGGTACAATCATTAATTAAAATAGAAAATAAAGAAAAGAATTAGAGAATAAAAGATCACTCCCCAGTATGGTCACCAAAATAAATGTTGAGGCAAGGAATGGTAATGTCCTCACTCAAGCATTTTTAAATCTCATTAGGCTAGATGAGATAGGTGGGAATGTTACCTTGGGATTATATCTTGTTCAAAAATATCAATCATCCATCAAGAAATAAGATCTTGGGTCTGATGCTATTATTAAATTTGTATGTTTTGTTGAAAACAAAATAAAAAAAAGTATAAAAGTGTTTGTGAATAAAGTTCGTAAGAATTTAAACGAATAAATACAAGAACACATACATCTGAAAACCAGTAAACCACAAGTCTCAAATTGAGAAGAAACCAAAAATGATTTTATTAACAACTTTTCTGAGTTACAACCAAGTTCCTCTTTAAAAAAACCCATGAGGGTTTGGGCCAGAATCAGACTTAGAAGTCTAGGATAGAATTTTGAATCATACAAACACAACCGGTTTAGAAAAAGACCAAGACTGAAATAAATCGGATCAATCAAAGCTACAAGCTCATCATAGTCTTGACTCTACAAAATAGCCTTAATCAACACTGAAAATGAATTCATAAATTCTACCCAAACTAAATAGATTGTCAAGATAAATGAATAACCTTCTAAAACATGTCAAAAGTCCATGCTTCCCAATCCTTTCTTCTTTTCCACCTTTAGAGTAATCTTGCTATCAAGAAGACAACTTCGCTCTCATGAAAATCATAAAATGAAAGAATGGCTATCACAAATCTCCTTCGAAACAAGAGAAAACCTTACCAAAAGTATCTCTCTATATTTTCTCATCCCTTCCTTGTCCTTTCTTTCTTCCTTTTATTCTCCAAAAAGTAGTTTTCAAGTGGTTCAACTACCTTTTGTTACTAAAGTTAAATAAATTTAGTTAATAATAGGACAAGTTATTTATGATAAGGATAAATAATAATAATAATAATAATAATATATAATAATTAATAATTAATAGGTGGGGCCATATGTCTTTATTTGTTTTATTTTCAATATTCCCTTGTTCCTCCACATTTTATTCAAAATATTATGCACACATCATCGTAAAAATATAAATTAAAATCAATCAAAGTAATCATGCTCCATAATTAATTACACTTGTATCTCCCAAAATACTTTAAAGGCATGATATAAATTTCTCAAAAAATAATTATCATGTCATTTGTCCAAAAATATGAGCCTCGAATGTCAAACTAAAATGTCATCATGAAAAGTCAAAAATAATATTTATTTTTCGAAGTAGACTCTCGTTGTCTACTTCCTTCTAATAATGTTTCCCTTTGCTTGAGTAAATATGCATCAACATATTTCTTATCTTCAACCTTTGACACTCATGGGTGCATATCATCAAATGTGATTTTTCTTACACCATCTTCAAGTTTGAGAGGTAGGTACTTGACGGTGTATGAGGATATCTCTGACGAATCTGAACTAACACAAATGGCAGGCTGATTTCCTTTACTTGTGTTTGGCTCAATATATAAGGCTTTATAATTCTTTAGTATCTGAACAAAATGATCATGTGCGGAAATAGAAGCAACAGGCTGAATTGGCAGTAAAGGAGGAGGAGGAGGACAAAGTGGTAGTGGCATGGTAGTCCAATGACCTACACCAGAGGGAGGATTAACATGCACATTATTCCATCCATCATTGACTAAGGGCTCATGAGGTTGCATATGGGGTTATTTGGGAATGTCTGCAATACTTGGGTGAGGTTGAAGAGGAGGTCTAACTGGTGGCTAAGGGATCTGGAAGGAATGATGTCCCGCGAGGTTTAAATAACCAGTTTGGACCAGCTGGTTAAACTCCTCGGAATTTGAATCAAAATGGATGGAAAATCTCATTCATTTATTTCTACCTCTTTTCCAAAATGCATTGGGAATTCTACCTTTGTTTCCCCTATTTCCCCTATTTCTGAATCGATTGTTGTCTCTGCTGAAGAAACTCATCTAAGTATTCACCAATGATCAAATTAGTATACACAAGTCATAGTATAAGATGTAGATATTTACTATATTGTCACTGATCTCATTGAACATAGGAAATTGAATGTAAATGGAATTATAATGATAAGGAGCAATGAAAATAGGACTTGTAATTTACCTAAAATGAAAAAAATGACAAGAATGCATGATAATGTTCACAATCCATATCAATTCTGCTTACAACTTATCATATTTTCAATATGGAAAAATTTCATATTGACATGTTTTATAAACCATTGTTTACTTTGTGTCAATACATCCCATGATTCATTTCAAATTACATCAATTGTTCAAACATCAAGACTCTGCATACCAATCTGCCAACAAATCCCTTCTTTGAAAGTTCTTTTTTATTTATATAACAGGGGAAGACAGTATATGGAATTGAATGCAACATGATTTGGGATTTTTAGGAATGATGTATGAAAAATGACATATTATGTGAGGATTTGGTCATGTTTATAAAATAAAAACAAATTTTAAATATGTACATCCAAACTTCCATTTCTTTTTCAAAATGTGCATTGTAATACTATCATATTTTACCAATATCTCTTTCAGCCGTCGAAACTCATGAATATCATGGTTTATTATCAAGTTTTCTAAATGATCATAATACAAGCTATTTAAGAGAATTTATACTCTTAGACCATATTAACTACACTAATCAAAACTTCAAAGAGAGGTCATAATCAACAGAGGCACATAGTGCAAAAATAGTCATAATGTTGTAGTGTATCAAACCATAGTCACCAAAAAGAACAATGTCAAGAGAGAATGTATTAAACATGACATTTCCATGGATAACCAAAGTTCAAAATACAACCAAATAGCCAAATGATATATTACTCCTTAAATAATAGAATGTGTTCACCAAGAATTTGAATTATGTTTGGATATCAAAACAATAGTTCTTGTTGACTCTTAGTGTCAATTCAAAAAAAATTATCTTTCGCATAAACATGAGTTCGAAGGTCAATGAAAACTTGGACCTGAATAAGAGATGGCATCTTATTGTTGTAAAGCCACATAATGACCCCCGTACCAACCATAAAATCTAATTAAACATTTATCAAATGGTAGCTTCAAATCCAGCTTTGGGGCAAGACTAAAAAAACAATACACACTCACATATTTTTGTACACAAGTTGTTTAAAACTTAATTTCCTCCATATAGGTGTGGGTTCAAAACCCATTTCACCCGACATTCATGCTTGTGAACAAAACATTGCTTGGTTTTATGAGCTATGAGGGAAGATACAACTTGTATGAACTTTCTAACTCAATAAAAAATAATCCCTTATATTTCCATGAGTTTGAAACCCAAATCAACCAAAACTTTGTTGATTAGAAGAAAAGAAAACAACTTGTAAAGACCTATTCAAAGACCCAAATAGTCATTTATAAAGTCGTGGGTTCAAAACCCAACTTTAACTCAGCACAACACTACCTCAATATTTATTCACATAAAAAATTCAAACCATAATTCAATTAGGACCAAAGGTCGACTCCATTAATTGTTGGTATAATTCATATTCTAATCAAAATGAGTTGTATGAAACATGTGTGTAGGTTTGAAACTTAAAATAACTATAACACATCATAATTCTCAGTTGGTCACAACCAAAATGAACAATATGAATACACTATCTACCATTCGAATACGCATCGAGGTCGCGGGTTCAAAACCCATAATGCAAACAATAACCAAGAAACAACCCAAGTCTCATACTTATTAGAAAAAATAAAATGCTTAATTTTGCAAGTTACAAACAACTTGTATAAACCCTTGAATTATTTCAAAACGATCATCTTTTTTCCACGAGTTTGAAACCCAATCATTAACCAAAACCTTTTTTGGGAAAAAAAACTTGTATTCATCCATTCAAAATTATGTTCAAGTCACAGGTTCAAACCCAACCCAACTTTATTAATTTGCAAAGCATTTACATGTTGGTCAAAAACTTGTTCAAATAAACCAAGACATTGACATATAAAACTTTCCAACTTGGAACTTTAAACAACCAGAAACCCATATCAATAGAGACTAGTGGGGTTTGAAACCAAACTTTCCTAGGTGAAGCGAGAAATTTTGAAATTTGACATACCAGACAACAAGCAACCATTACAAAAACTCAAACCTGGGTCTCATTTCACAGTTTTAACATATGGGTTTCACTTAAACAATTATGGATGATAAATGGAAAGTGAAAAAGAACATGGAGTGAAGAAAACAATTATCATAGAGAAACCACTTTGGAAACCCTTGAAACATTAATTCATTTAGAGTGAAAAAATAGGGAAAAGACAAGCATACCCAAAACCAATCAAGAACAAAGCCATTAATGAACTATTACTATGCAAAATGTATGCAAGTGATGCTTAACAAGATGATATTTGCATACTTGGGCTTGAGCATTTTTATACCAATGATGATGTGTTACACATTATTTTCGTCACTCTGGTGGTGTTTCTACAGTGTTGTATTCAGGATCTCACAAGGACTTCTTGCCTGAGAAAAGTGACATATGTCTTCTTCCAAAAAACACATTTTTAAGATGAGTTCGCAGGCTGCCTATGTTACAGGGTGCGAAAATCCCTCATTCTCGTAGGCCACCCAAACTTAGGGTGCGAATTGTTCGCAGTCTGATCCATAGATAAGGTGTGAACCTGTTTTTAATCTTGGAAAGGAGAAGAGGTCACGAAAGTTCTAGAAAGGGATCTTCTAGAAAATGAGTTGGCATTCGCATGGTTGGCATCCTACTGACTTCTCAGATTTGGTGGGATCATCCTCATCCATGTAAACATCCCTCCTTCTCTTATATATTGAAAGGTTTCTCATGGAAAAGGTTAAGCAAGATTGAATGGAGAATTGGTGAAAGAATTGTGTGAAGAACCCTGCTTGGACAGAAGCTTGAAGACTCTATTTGGTCTATCAAGAGGTATTGGATGTTCTTCATGCAAAGAGTAGAGAAAGTGTGTGTGTTGGAACCAAGGGTCACTGAAAGGAAGCTTGTGAAATCAAGGCGATCCAGTTGTATCTTCTACTTTCATTTAATATAATACAGCGGCATGTCCCTTTCCCATAAAATCACTCTTATTTTATTGTGTAACTCCTTGATCATATGCATAGGTTGACATTGAATATACTTTGTTATCTTCACTTTGGTTGGTTTGTGTTGTGTTGGACCTAACATCACAAGAGCATCGGGGCGAAGCGGGAACAACAGAGACCTAAGGAAGCAATACAAAGGTATGTCGCTCATTCCTTCTTATTAGTAGATTCAATGACTACAACTTAGGGAAAGAGTCATGTACTATCCTGTTTTGTTCTAGATCTAGGTGAATCTAGGGAGATCTGTTAGTGTCCACACCTACCGATTTATCCGATAACAAAATTGGTGACTCCACTAGGGATACAACCCAATTTTGGTGGTTTTTTCTTGGCCATTTTCTCTTAACCTACCAGTTTTCATTCTCATCAATCTCTGAGTCTTGAGGAGACCCTTACAGATTCCCTGGATCTAGAAGTTCCCTCAGAAGTTTTGTCTTTTTTCCAAAATTTACTTGATTACAGACCTTCTCGCACTGCACCCTTCTGTAGCCTGTGAGAACCACTAAAGTTCGCACCGTGTTGTTCAGTTCAGTGCGAACTTCTCGCATTATGCCTGTGTCTAGCCTGTGAGAATCCTTCATTCTCACACTGTACCCCACTGCTAGCCTGCGAACCCACTTGCAAAAATTTTGGATTAAGTCTTCTGTGTCCTTAGATGCCCAGATTTGTTTGTGTGTCTAGGAAGAACTTCTCTAGCCAGTGATTGAATGTTTCTTGACTTCAAATCTCATGAATGATTAAGCTCTTCTTGATCATGTTTTCTCAATTTTTACCTCTCGACATTTTCACAACAAGGGTATAATCTCTGGTTTTGAAATCCGAGTGCTTGTTTAGTTGGGAGCCTTTGATTGGTTTAAAAGTTGAGATCAATTGTTCTTTTCAATTGCTTATTACTTGGAAAATTGTTACCCATGTTTATTTGAAGAGACTGGTCTTGTCGGTTTTTTATTTTTGTCTTCATTGAAAGATTGGTTTGGGTGTTTTTTGTGTATTTCTTTTTCGTTGGTTGCTTACTTTTTCTTAGTTCCATCCCTGTTGCTTGGTTTCTAATAAAAATTAAAGACATTTTCTCTTTTTTTTAAGAAATTTGTTATTCGAAAATATTGGCATTCAAGTACTGAAAAAGAACGAATAGGGAATTTACATTGTTCATGGTTGTTTGATATTACATTTAAGAGAAGATCATATGTTGTAGTTCACATTGTTCCAGAAAAATCCTCTCTCTCTCCTGTAAATAGGCTTAATCGAACAATAATTTGTCTCATTCATTCATATTTATGCATTGTTGGGTCATAGTCTCACACAACATCAGTTTCATTTCCGTCTCCTTTTGAGTAACAACAACCTTTCATAATATTGTGCAATTTTAAAATTCGACTAGTAACTTTTTCTAGGACTCTTTTACACCAACATTAGCTAGGCTAGAGCTTTGGAATAGGCAGCGATACACACTCTCCAAAGCACAAAACACAAAATAGTATCTTGTGATAAGGAGTGTCAAATTCCATTTGCAGCATTTTGTCTTGGGAAGCCCTTCTCACACAAAGTTCAAACCCGAGGTTGCATTGAGATTGACAGAGTTACTCACCCTGCCTTGTTGATATCGGTGTAGAGATTGCACACATTACGGGGGTCACTTGAAGGTATACCCACAATGATGAGTGGAAGCCTCTCAAGATGATTTCGGGCTAGATACCCTGCCCTTGTGTGTGGATTGGACTCTCGATTGTTCCCCCAAGAATTATTGTTGTTGGTGGTAACCTTAGTAGCCTATCTTCTTAGGGTCTTACATAATGTGACTATGAAGGGGTAAGTCTTCACGGTACCTGAAATCGACGTTGGCCAGACTCACTCGGGCTCCTTGGAGGGTATACCCACGATTGTGTGTGGGAGATTGCACCAGGGTATAAGTCCGTTAAGCAGGTCGTCAACGTAACTTTTCCACCCTAGCCCAA
>JASDQU010239101.1:0-10079 GCA_032191745.1 Picea mariana
TATTGGAGAACTTTCTATTTATGGAAAGTGGTTAACCCTAAAATAAGGAAAATAGGTTAAGTGACCTAGAAATGGGTTAAGTAACCTAGAGATGGGTTAAGTGGCCTAGAGGATGAAATTATAAATAGGATAGCTATGGACTCTTTCAATACATCCCTTTTATGGATCAATGGAGAGCTTCTTGTGAGATTATCTTGTGGAGTATTGATGGAGAGCTTCTTGTGAGAGCATCTTTGGTGTGGATCTCTTGAGCATGATTGAAGATATATTCTGAGGAAGAAAGCGAGAGGAGGATCTCATGGATGCATCAAATTTTCATCAATATCAGAGATCTTGATGACAAAAATTTTGGAGCTTCAGAAACCCTAGTTTCTGAGGTGTACGCGGGTTGTAATGGGCTAGGGAGCGTACATACATGGGCTATATGAAGACAGGGTGCATATAGTGGATGGAATGATGAAGACTTGTGTTTGAGCTGGTGCCAAGCTCCTTGATGATGAGGTAGGTTCCAAATATTCATTATATGGGCTTAGATCTGCCACTGAGACACTGGTATGGTTACATTATTGTCTTGATGGATACTATTGTTTGATGTGTTCTGAATGCTTAGGGAATTCTTGGTATGGATTCTATAATGTGGTTAAGTTTGGTTGATTTGGTTAATGGAGTGAGAAATAATCTTGTGATTCAGTGGTGACATGATTGCTATGGTATACTAGTTTTTTATACATGATTAAGATAACATTCATATTGATTGATTGTGGAGCATGAGTAGACTATTGGAAATCTTGGATGTGTTGTGACTGGTTGGTGATCAGATTGGACAGTCGGAAATAGAAGAGAATGATATAATGGTTATAGAAGATCTGAGTTGATCTTAAAGGATAAACCCTAATAGCTTAGAATATATATGCAAGTTGCTGTATACACTTGACGCGTGCATACGCAGGCTATAGTGAGCCAGGGCGCGTAAACACATGGGTTGCACTACTAACAGGTCACGTACCTATTGGCATATTGATATCTATTGAGGATTGTTGCCTCATCTCAGTTGATGCTGAGAATGTAAGTTGTGTCTTACATATAGAGATGGTTCTCTTGTAGAGTTGTACTTTATTCAATTGTTGCTGAAAAACCTCCAGATTGTTGTCCATAATAAAAATAAAAATTGTACATAAATCTTGTGTTCTTTGTGGTGATGACTTGCTGATGATATATTGTTGATATATGTTGTTGATATATGTTCACATCTAACTGGTTATAAATGAAAACAATGAGTAATGAGTAAATGTTGAATGTTAACTAAGGAGTTTTGTGTAAGAAGGAAGTTTTGGGAAAAAGAGCCCCACACTCATTCACCCCCCCACTAAGTGTGGTAGGTGTGTCCAACAATACCCTCTCTTCTTACATTTCCTATATGAATATCATTTACACTAGTTAATTGGGCACATTATTATTTTGCTAAAATATCTTTTAACTTTGATTGAATTAATATTACTCCAAAAACTTAGGTCATTAACTTTTTATTTTGGCTTCAACCCCACCAGGTGTATATAAAAAGGTGTAAAAAGTTACCACCGTAAATTGTTTTTTTATAGGGTAGGGAAATACCATGGGCCAATGGTTTACCAAAACCATGGACTTGTAAACCACCAACAGTAAAATCAAAGTTTACTCTTCCTTCTTATTTGGAACTTTTTCTTTTAAACTGTCTTTTCTTTTTTTATTCTTTCTTTTTCTTTCTTTCTTTTTTCTTCTTTCCTTTATTTTTCCTTTATTTTTTTTCTTTTTTCTTGATATCTCGTAATAAATTATAATTTCTTGTAACTAAAATATTATTTCTTCAATGGTAATTTTTTATGATGATTTTTTTTAATGGAAAAATTCCCTCACGTGGTCAAAGAACTGGATAAATTAGAGAAACTCTGATTTTTTTTTTTTTTGGTATAAGGCTACAAGCCTGTATGGCCAATGGCTAGGATCAATAACAAAACTCCGAGACCATTGTAAAGAACCAATCTGGTTCTTACGACAAACATCCATCATAAATGGAATAAATAACTGTAATCCATAGTGGACAAGAAAATATATTGAATAAGAATGTATTTAATGAGATAAAATATATAATACATGATTAATAAATTGTACAATGAGAGTGCCAAATATATAGAGAACCTAAAGGAACATATGGTGACTGTTAGCACTAAGAGTAACCCTCTAACTGCAAGAGGATAAGCCCAGTACCCATAGAAATAAAGTAAAAGGATTAAATGGTTTAAGAAGGTGGATCAATGAGACTGTAGAGAAAGGAAAATATAATAGAAGTAATTGAAGATTAGTTCGGGACCATTGGTATATGGAGTCATAAGTATCATGGATAAGGAAGGAATTTAAACCGCCTATCAGGAAAAAGGATTAACGTGGTGATGAAGAGAAGAAGACAAAAAATGTCTGGTGAACCATGAAAGATGGGCATGATAGAAAAATATCCTCCATCGCCTCATGGATCCATAAATCAGAGATATTACATCCAGACAATGAGAAAAACAGAGAAAATATGATGAACCATGAAAGATGGGAATGATAGCAACAGAACCTCCATCGCCTCAGGGATCCATAAATCAGAGAGATTACATTCAAACAAAAATAAAAACAAAGAAAATCTGACGAACCATGAAATATGGGCATGATAGCAACAAAACCTCCATTGCCTCAGGGATCCATAAATCAGAGAGATTACATTCAGACAAGTAGAAAAACAGAGAAAATTTGGCGAACCATGAAAGATGGGCATGATAGCAACATAACCTCCATCACCTCAGGGATCCATAAATCAGAGAGATTACATTCAGACAAGAAGAAAAATAGAGAAAAATGTGTAAACTAAGAATACAGTCTGATAAAAATGATTCAAAGGAATCTTCAATAACATATATTTATAATCCAAGCCCTCAAGCATACAAACAGAAAAATTACAGAGCCCTGCTCCTAAAATCTCAGCTCTCCATCCTATGAAGAACCCCCCCTCCCTTTACAGAATCTAAGCTGATCTATTTATATCAGATCAGTCCACAACTGGCAGGATTGTGATCCGGCCATCCCATTCAAATCTTTACGTCTGTGCCTTCTTATGTCAGATTGTGCATGTATACTCCTCTCATACAAAAATTCATCTCAGCATGGGCCTGCACGAAAAATCATCTGTCATGGTACCTCGGGATGACAGTCTTCTGTCTCCACGGCTAGACCCTCCATGCTTTCTAATTACTGAGTGAGTCGAGGTTTCAACCACCATTTCTTTCTTTTATGAATTGAACCCTTAGGATCAATATGAGGCTTAACGCTTAGGGGACTACCACGTGTTTCTCTTGGATTCATCATTATATAAGCACATGATTGCAGGGTTGTCAAAGGTGGTTTGGATCCACACTACTTTTGAGCCCGCAATTCACCACCTTCTTCCACGTAGCTCTTTTACTATACCATAGTTTCAATTGCGAGATAGCTCAACAATTGTAATGATCGAGAAATTTGCGTCCCCACAATGAAGCATGGTCATCGATCTGCAATCTGGGAAATCCCCGCTTTTGTTTCCACATGTGTTATGAGGAAAATCTCTTTATGGCTAGGGTGAACCACAACAGACAAGAGTGACTGTAGAAATCGACTCAATTCCAGCATATGCTATATAAACTTAATGTGCAAAGGAGGTAAGAAAGAGGCCTACCACATCCAAATGTTTGATGATGTCCACTGTTGAGCACTTCGACCCAAAGCTTTATGCCTATAACAAGTTCTCAACAAACAAGAAAAGCAAGCATATAGTGTTAATATAACATGTTAGCACATTAGATAACATAATCCATTAATATACAAAACAAACATGGCCACGGATCATAATACATATATTTGCAAGATATCAATTGGACAGGAAAGGAGTATTTATATTAATAAATAATTAGCAGAAGTGAAAACATTACAGACTTCCGTGTCGACACGGTTCGGAACGAAGTTCCTTCCAACTGGGCCTCCACCACTTCAATCCTCCACAAAAGGAAAGCTCATATAAGGGAGACAAAGAGGTTCTCCATCAATAAAGGAAGAGATTGGAGGTTGAACACTGTGTTTAGACTTAAAGGACAAAGGGATGAAGACTCAATAATGAAGTAATAATTTCTCTAGAAGAAATTTGCTATCAAAGTTGAATTCTCTCCTCTTTTCCATAGCTCGAAATTGGCTTCTTTATAGCCTCCAAAATGCAACTGAGGGGTCGATTCGGAATGTTTCCAGTATATGGAAGGCCAAGGATCAAAGATCTTCTATCGTGATGTGGAAACCCGACATTTATTTTTTATTTTCTGGCACAAATCCCGATGTACATGGGATGTAGTGGATCAACCAGTGTATATGCATGTTGTATAACTTGCAAGGTGCATACAAGTGGAAAAATATTTATTTTTCTCTCTGGATTCATTAATCAGGGAAAGTAAGTCTGCATAGGGAAATGGAGTAAGACCCTCTCTGCAAGATTTCATAGGGTGAGGCAAATCCTATTCTAACAGATGCCCCCTAATGTGTGAGGTCATAGGAGTATATGCAATGGCCAAAATACATTATAAATAAGCCAAAAGTGGAGTGGTAGAGAACCAGTTGGATGAACTCAATTTCTCATTACATTCTGTACTGACTTTGCATACATGGCTTCCAAGAATACATTGCAGATCCATGTGAAAAATATACCAAACAAGTGTTCGTCGCCATAAAATAGGCAAATACAAATGCGGTTACATGCTAATAGTTGTCATAGTCATGAACAAGGCCCAGTAAAACCAGTCTCAAAACCAATCTGAAGATATCTGTATACCATGGAGTACAATCTAATCTCCCATGATCACTAACTTCATATAGGTACTGGTCCAATGAAAAGGAAACAACAACTCAGGAAAGTTGCGGCCACATAATGATTTCTTCAATTCTTCTACACAATCCACCAAAGGCGCAAGTCTACATCATGTGAATAAATGAGTTGAGGTTGAATATAATGAGACATTGTTTGATTACCAGTCATTGATGTATACCGTTAACAAACATGAGACAACCTACTGATAATGAAAGTAGGTATTAAGGCACCAAGCACATTCTTACAAGTGTGAATAGATTAGGAGTCGGTGTTGAACACCTGAAGAATCCATCGATCAGGAGACATTGATGTATTCCCAACTAACAATGGTGAGAGAGACTGCCATTAATGAATGCAAACCTCAAGGTACTCATAAGACTCTAGATCTCATTTCCATATGATGGGATGATGTCGATGGAAAGAGACCCGCTGAAAGGAGAGCATTAAGGCATCTCTCATAAATCAACATGAGGTACAAAGCAAGAGCTTCATGATTTGGTGGGAATCGGACGAAGAACAAGTTCACAAACCAACGACCCTGTGTGTCTTTCGCGTGTGCCAAGTGAAAGCGGTACATGAAAAAGACCCTCTGAATAGTAGCCAATGGTGAATATTGTTGACAAAGGCGAGGAGACCACCAATAAGGCTAATGGCATCCAAGACACTACATGAATCCCAATGTGTGAATAGATATCTTTCCATTGAACACAAGGGTAACCACCCAGTCAATGACCAATGATGAAATGTTGATTGTTGGGTTCAAGGTTACCTACCAATGATTAAAGTAGGGCTAGGGTGCATGATAGGAATAAAGTATCATGTGATTCTGACACAAGTTGAGGGTATGGATGACATGCAAAGTCAAGAGTTATGAGGAGTGGCCAACACAGGTTGATATACTTCCTTTGAACAAGAGCATGAGACATATGGTGAACTCTGGCAGCATAGACCCAAAGATAAAACCATGAGATGCAGGAGGCACCAATGAAGTTCTCTGTAGGGATTGGAAGAGTAACCAATTGGTAGAGAAGTCTATGTAATGATTTCAACTTCATAAGGTCACGCTAATCCCAAAATTATGATGAATGGAATCAAATAAATTTGTGCTTTGCTCAAAGGCGACACAACTGCTGCCAAATATAATATAGTACTCCCTTCCCACCCGTATTTTTTTATTTTTTTATAACAAACTAATGTTATGATACAAAGGAGGAAATGAGTGTCACAAGTAAGAAAAACTAGTTCCAGCAGTGGAAGATACCTATTCTCAATGCAGGGAAGTGCATGTGGGAGATGGACACTCGGGGGATGTTCCCTCCTAGGTATAGGGTGTCAAATTGCGAAGGATATAAACAAGGCTCTGCTTGGTTGACAATGCAAAATTGCTGAGGCAAACAATTTATAACACAAAGCGAGAAACGACTATAGGCTCAATACTGCAAGCAGAGGCATGAGATGCAATCACAACTTAATGCCAAAAAAATGTCCTTTTTTATGTCTTTTAGTCTACTTGGTGTGAAAAAGGGGTAACCTTGTGCCAAGTAGACATCTTTTCAAATCCAATTTACGAGTGTGAAAATGACAAGTTCACCTGGCGATATTTTCTATTTTTGGTAACGAGTCGTAAAAGAGCTTAACTAAGACTCATGATATTTCAAATCCAATTTAACGAGTGTGAAAGGTACAAATCACTCAGCAATATTTTTGCTTTTTTAAAGACGAGATGGAAAAGATCTTAAATTAACTCGTTTGGGAGTCCACGGGGTAAAAGGTCGCATGTTTATGAATGAGAAATGAGGCTCAGTATAAATTCAA
Source organism: Picea mariana (assembly GCA_032191745.1). Classification (NCBI taxonomy): domain Eukaryota; kingdom Viridiplantae; phylum Streptophyta; class Pinopsida; order Pinales; family Pinaceae; genus Picea; species Picea mariana. The sequence continues at coordinate 6,716 of JASDQU010239101.1, forward strand.
GTACAAATTGTGAGGTACTCCCGGTCCTGATGGAAAAATCTATGCATGGGAACCAAATGCAGTAGGGGATCTAACTAGGGCACCCATGTTTGTTAAGTCTCTACCACTTGATAACGACATGAATTTATAGTAGAGGGAAGATTCTGTGTCACAAGAAATGGGTTCATACCTAGGGCATAAAGAGCGACAGTCATAGGATAATGCAAAAATTCATAATGGAGTGGATACCTATCCTATATGTTGGGTAATGAATATACCTTCCCAAGGTGACAAACGATCGACAAAGTACTGAAATCTGCAAGAATCCCAGGTTAAAACTGCAAAAACCAACTCGTTTGACTTTGGTATTAGTCCATTAGGTGAAAAAAATGGTTTAAACTATAAAAAGTGGGTAAAAATAATTTATAAATAGTAATAACATCAAAGATTACTATACCATTTTGATTTTTAACCCAACTAGTGCAAATTGGACTAAATTTCCTCCAAGATTCAAATGACGATTGTGGGAGTATCTGACAATGAAATCACGAGCCATCTAGATCAGGTAATTCTTGATCTCTTCCTCTTCAATTTCAATGGATTACATTTTTTAATTAGGTGTTAAATTTTTAGTTATTTAAAGTGCAAAGTAGAGTTTTCGGTGTACGCAGACTGCCTGTGATTAGGTCGCATATATGACAAGTTATATGCGCCTGTATTAACTACAAAGCGCGTATATTGATCCCTACATGCGACTATCTGCACAGTAAGCCATGTATAGGCACACAAATGACCAAAAGAGAGGGTTCTAACTCAAAATTTTGTTTTTTTTTATAGGATGTTGCTTGAATGGAAAGAAAGGGAGCATGAAGAAGTTGATTTCGCTATAGATCGAGATCTGGGGGCCCAAATGGCCTTAAAGCGATGTGATTTATATAAGTTTTGGGTGCTCAAAGGGATGAGAAACCAGGTGAGGTTGTTGGATATGTTGGTGGGTTACTGGGACCCTGATAGCGAGAGATTTAATCTCGATGGGAAACCATTGAGAATTGAAGTGGAGGACATCTATTTTTTAAACAGTTTATCATGTCGGGGGGAGGTTGTGAACCTGAAATCATGGGGGGAGGGTGGTTAGATGAATATAGAAGAATATATCGATGCCCATTGTGTAGATGGGACCCCTAAGGTAGGGATTCAAGTCCCCATCCGGGCAATAAACAACCTCAGTATGAAGATCATTGTCCTAGTTTTGACCAGGATCACAAATTCAGCCTTGTTGAACCAGGCATCGAGGCCGCTCATGTTTTATGCAGTGTAGTGTGTGAGACTCACAGTGTAATACTGGTGTACCTCACTACTATCCAATATGAAGATCCAGTTGATGAAGTGTAAATAGGGAGGTAAAAGGAATTTCGGGTTTGCCTCCATCTTGTGCAGTTTATTTTTCGAGCGGGTTCCAAGCTTGGGACCTAGAGTTGAGATTCTCTCAAGAGGACCTCGTGATCTAGTCATGGAATGGTGGACCGAGGTGATGAGGAGAAAGAGAGGAGGTAGGGTGGCGACAACCTACAACGAGGACTTTTTATACTAGTGGAGGTGACAGATCATTTCTCTAGATGACTATCCCTATGAGGTGATTGACATCAGAGGAGATCCAGACATGCCACTTCCACCAGGAGCTGCTTATGGTGACATAGGTATGTCAAATTTTTTTTACATATTTTATTTTTTTTGTATTTTTGTATAATTAGGAAAAAAATATTTTTGGATGGTGTTTAAGTATTGATTAAAAAATTTTGTGTCGTAGACATGGGTCCACGATGGCCAGAGGGTTTCCCTCGACATCAAAGGAGGAACTGGGGAGATGAAGCAGTGGGAGGGGAAGCCGAGAGGGTGTTACAAAACATGCAGGGAAACCTGTGACGTCTGACAAACAGGATACCCATGGTTCAGGTAGAGGATATGCTTGAAGCCATGTAGCAACAGGTGGTTGGTGTACCCAGGGCATGGGTACAACTCTTTCAACGTCTCGCAAATGCCGTGGTTTTCTACCATGACACACATCCGGTGCCACAGGCGTAGATGTCGTGGGATATTATGATACCGGATGTATATGTATATGAGGGTGTTAGCCCCATTTTGTACTATAAACACCATATTTTTGAAATATATAAAAGGGATCTTCAACTTTACTTATATTTTACAATGTGTACATTGATTTGATGTTTTCTTTGCTTTCAAATATGTGACAAATGTCAATCTAAAACATAATTAGCATAAGCATTGGATACATAATTAGAAATCCTGGGAATATGATAATATGTAATAAAATAAAATTATCATTCTAAAATGCGTACCTATAAGAATCGTTGGAGTAAAGTAGGATCATGCATGCCATAACAGTCATTCAACTGGCGTACTACAAACTGGGAATCTAGGCGAAATTCTAACGTACGGATGCCATGTGAGATAACATCGTGTAAAATATCTATAAAGATGCTATATTCGGCCACATTATTCGTGGATGGCCCTAGGCATATGCTTCCTGAAGACACCAGTAGACCCTCGGGTGAATAAATCACCTAAGCGGTGGAAGCCAAGTTCCATGTGTGATGACTGGCCCCATCTGTGAATCCTAAGTAGACTGACGACTTCGTTGACATCTATCAACCAAGTGAAAACTCAATAAGAAACCCGAAGACGAAAAAGAAAGAGATATATACAGTAAATTACATTAGTATACAAAGATTTCCGCCTAAGCCTGGAGCTCAAGGATAGTATCTTTTCAAGTAGATCCCATTTCTTGGCTCGACCAACTTATTCCCTTCGTAATATTCTAACTCATAGGATCCTTTTTCTAGCACACATCACACGATGTAAGGACCATGCCACATGGGTTTAAACTTGACGGACCCCAACGGTTCTTTGGCTTGATCATACAAGACGACCAAGTCACCCTCAGCATACAACCGAGGATAGACAGACTTATCTTATTCGAACTTGACATGTTTCTTTTCGCCTCAATAGTTGTAGATGCGTCTTGACGCTGCTCATCAAGAATCTATAGGTATATAAGGAGTCGCTAGAGATCAGAGGTGTTAGGTAGGAGCGCAACTGCCAACTTAAGAGAAGGTATTTTGCATTCAATGGGTAATATCAACTCCACACCATGTACTAACTAGAAAGGGGAAAATTCGATGGCAATCTTGACCGAGGTTCGGTATGCCTAGAGTGCAGGATATAGCATGATGTGCCAGTTGGACTTACTCTGACTGACAATTTTTTGAAAAATGGTTTTGAGAGACTTGTTGACGGCCTTTACTTTCTCATTTTCCTGGGGATAATAAGGAGAAGAGTGACCATGTTTAAACCCCAATTTAGCTGT
>JASDQU010239102.1:0-16808 GCA_032191745.1 Picea mariana
GACTTGCTAAGAGCACCAACTCTCTGTTTTCTCTAACACCTACTAGAAGGAAGCACCAACTCCCTGGTTTCTCTAGCACCCACTAGAAGGAAGCACCAACTCCCTGGTTTCTCTAGCACCCACTATAAGGAATCAACAACTCCCTAAGTGTTCCATCACCAACTGGATGGAAGCACCAACTTCCAATCACACATGCACCAACCTGTATAATAGAGAACAACAATTCTCCCTTGCACCACCCTACCACCCTGTCTTTTCTGGCTGCAACCAGATGGAAGCTACAACTCCCTGTGTTCAAGCACCCACTTGAACCTCTGAGGACAACAGTCCTCCCTAGCACCTCCCTACCACCCTAAGATATAAAGTTTGCTATCTGTAAATTTATCATAGTGATACAATATTTATTAATGGCTTACCGGTCTCATCATTGTTCTGCTACACTACTCTGCTCTACTTGCATTAGTGTCTTCTTGCACACCCTTCCTTACACTTTATGTTCTTCTTCCTTTTATGCTCTGTGCACCATGTCCCTTCTATGCACCATTCCTCTTCTGTGCATTTCAGCTACTGCACTCTGCCTCCTTCTACACACCTGAATCACTCTCAACAACCCACAATCTCTTCTTTGTTCTGTGTTTTTATTCTCTCTGTGCATCTTCTGCATCCTCTATTCACAATGCTTCTGCATGCTCTCCCCATGTCGAGTGCTCTGTCTGATCATCATTACAACTCTTCAGCTTCTCTAGTGGTTAAACCCATGCATCCATCATCACTAGGTGTTATGCCGAGATTCCTTAGCCTCTCCAATAGTTGAGACTCTTCGTCTTCTCCATCACAGTCGAGCTCATTCCCTCTGTTGCAGTTCCAGGCTCCAACAGTCTTACATCTGTCAATAGCCTCTATGATCAGTCTTCATTCCACTGGAAGATGCCTCGAGACTCTTCATCTTCTCTGGTGATCACCCTGAAGTCTCTTCGAGTCCTCTGGCAGAAACCATCAGTCATTTCTAGCAGTTACACTGTGAACCTATTGAGCCTTGTGCCTTTGGCACCTTTCACCTTTCCTTTCACATGTGGCCTCAGGCGGTGACCACATGCCTGTTCAGAAGATGCTTTTGTGATTCGCGTTTCATGGATCTAGGGATAAGGCATCTTGACTCTCCAAGTCATGATCTCCAAAATGGAGCTTGGTTGCACTAGCTCCTTCCTCCATCTTCCGCAGATGTGACCACTGGCTATGACCACAGCCTTATTCAAAACTACATTTCACAATTTTGTGTTTCGCGAATTTGTTGCGAGTCACTCTGACTCTTCCAACTCCTGATCACGAAATGGATCCTTGCAACTTGCAAGCTCCTTCCTTCACATTCCCACAGTTGTGACCAAGTGTTTATCCATAAAGTGATTTCGTGATTTCGCATTTTGACATTCCTACATTTTGGCATTCCTATGGAGAAGTATCTCGACACTCCAAGTCACAAACCCCAGAATGATCGAAAGGTATTTCGATGTTTCGACATTTCTGTGATGAAGTGTTTCGACACCTCCAATCTCTCGTTATCAAAAACTCTGAAATGGAGTCAGATCAACGGTCCACGATCTCCCTTTGATCGACGACTCAGATTAAGTCGTGGTTTCACATTTCACAATTTCGGCATTCTTGTCATGAGTGTTCTTAACACCTCCAACTCCCGGTATTCGAAACTCCGAAATGGAGTTAGATCAATGTATTTCGACGTTTTGCATTTCACCGTTTCGGCATTCTTTTTGTAAGTGTCCTTGACACCTTCAAATCCCGGTATCCGAAACTCCGAAATGGAGTCAGATCAACATATTTCGGCGTTTCGCATTTTTCCGTTTCAGAATTCTTGTTGTGAGTGTCCTTGACACCTCCAACTCCCGGTACCCGAAACTCCGAAATGGATTCAGATCAACATATTTCGACGTTTCTCATTTCGTCGTTTCGGCATTCTTGTCGTGTGTGTCCTTGACACCTCCAACTCCTGGTATCCGAAACCTCAAATTGTCATGGTTTCACATTTCACAATTTCATCATTCTTGTCGTGAGTTGCTTCCTTGACTCCTGGAGTTTTTGCTTCTGATCTTGCCATGTGATCATCGTTGCGCTGCTGGTCTTGATCTTTTCCATCAATGACAAACATGCATACTCTGCCTCTGTCTGAAAAACATGCCAACAAAAACAAGGTTATAATAGATGTCATTTTGATCACTATGTTTATTTTAAAAGGATATAAAATGGAAGCTATATTATCTTGTTATTATATTGTTGGCAGCCCCACAGTATTTTCACCTCTTAAAGAAACGAATAATAAATTTTGTGGCTGCCTCCGCTTCATCACATGGACATTTCTACTTGAAAGTTGAGTTTTGGGCTATAAAAGGGTTTTATTTTGATTATTCTTAGTTCTCTTTTTCATGCTTTGTTCATGACTGAAAGCATGAACAAAGCATTGAAACTTATGAATTTATTACAATTGAATTTAAGGCTTATTTCCCTAGGAGAATAAATTTTCATACAAATCTTTTTAAGAATGATATTTTGCTTTAAGGCTTATCTCATGTCAATAAAATAGTTGTTTTAAAGTTGCTCATTGTTATAAGGTATACTCTGGACCTTTGAATGATAAACCAAGAATCGATTGATGTCAGGCTATGAGTTTGTTTCATGTATAAATCTTGGTAAATCCTTTTTATGGTTGCTATTCTTTGATTTGTCAAGCACCTCTTTTCCTAACCTTAAAATGATCAACTCCACCCTTTACACAATGATGATACTCAAACTCATCTTGTCGTATTTTGTACTCTGTTTAAGGTGGCATTTTGACTTGACAGGCCCATCATTCCTAGTTAAAGCCTCAGGTTTCATATGTACTCTTGGCATTCATTTCGCAAAACACCTGATTTTCGTGGTATGAATTCCCTCATACTTTTATTCTGGTCGCGTTAGGGTATTGATGATTTTTATCCCTTTGGTTCTTGCTCTGGTTTCCTCTGTTTTTTAAACCCTTCGTACTCGCAGTGAACTCTGCCTGCCTTCGTGACGTCTTTTCCAGACCCTAATGGCCCCTGTCATCTGTGTCGAACCAAACAACCTCCAAACCCTGATTTTGTATGACGATGCAAGAGAAGACCTTAAAAATTAGGGTTGGGTTGTGTTTCTTGAGAAGTTTCAGGGTTACAATCTGCAGGTGCCCCAAGAGTTTGCCCTCACGTTCGATGGATGCCGAGCCAAAATAGGTGATGTCCAATTAGAAATCACTGAGAAATTTTTGAGCAAGGCGATGGGCCTTCCCCTTATCGGGAAAAAATGGTTTAAGAATTCCAAGTTGGACGAAGTGCTGTGGGCTCTGTTCTTCACCTCTCTAAAAGTTCAGTGTTGCGACAAAGGTATGTCGATTTTTCTCTTGAAATATAGATGGCACGAGTCATTGGTTGTGTTGATGCAATTCGTCACCTGTGAGGGATGCTACAGGCTTGTTTTTCTTTCCAATTAGAAATCACTGAGAAATTTTTGAGCAAGGCGATGGGCCTTCCCCTTATCGGGAAAAAATGGTTTAAGAATTCCAAGTTGGACGAAGTGCTGTGGGCTCTGTTCTTCACCTCTCTAAAAGTTCAGTGTTGCGACAAAGGTATGTCGATTTTTCTCTTGAAATATAGATGGCACGAGTCATTGGTTGTGTTGAGGCAATTCATCACTTGTGAGGGATGCTACAGGCTTGTTTTTCTTTACCATATAAGGTTGTTAATGCACTTCATCGATTTTCAGTTAAATATGTCGTTTTATTTATTGAGGAGTTTATATAAAATGGTTAAAAGATATAAAAGGTAGAGTGTGAATTCCAGTTTATTCCATTATGGGTTAATTAGGTTATTGTTAGTCTATAATTTAGAGTTACAAGGTGACGATTGGGGTACCTTCCTGACTTGCAATGGCTTCATCACAGTTAATCCGGTAGAGATGCCTGTGATTGATAAACCTATGTTGGAAAAACCCCCCTGTTCTTTCAAGCGATAGACCAGTTCCTATATGCCTAGAGATCTGTGTTAAGGCTATGTTTGATGAGACTATGTTCAAGCAACAAGATGATGACCCAAGAGTCATTGAATTTCATGAGTGTGAGAAGCACGTCTGCCCTAACACCTTTGTAAAGACCGTAAACAGACCCTCGCGCAAACTGCCTAAAAATGACTCGGATATAGGGTTTAATAACAAAAGGGCAGGGAGATTAATCTCTAGGAGCCTATGAAATAAATTGAAGTCTCATATAAGCTCGATCAAAGCGATTGAGGTCCATGAGAGCTCTGATTCTGAGATCGAGAAATTCTTGGGAAGGGAAGACCCAAGTTACCTTAAATTGGATTTCAGCTAGACCTGTGATTTTGTAGAAAATTTTCCACCATGCCTGAAACATAGCGAAGGTTTTCCAGGTATAAACTCAGTAAAGAACCCACATACAACAATGGTAGCAATTTGACGGATGACCATGGGTTTCCTCAACAAACTGTTCCAGATCCACGGTGTGAAGTGTGTCTACATTGGGTAAGAAAATATTACACAGATATTCCTCTCCTTTAAGCGAAGATCAAGACCCTCACAACTCAGATTGACTCGTTAACAAATGAAAACCACAGAGTCAAGATCAGTGCACAAAGGCAAGGAAAATGCTTGAAGAGAACTGGAAATGCCATAATAAAAAAAGCTGAGTCTGTCAAAGCAGTGATTAATTCTGAGGTTTTATGAGTCGAATTTAGCATTCAATTGAAAGGTAAAGATTTGTGTTATTTTTTTTATTTGTTCTTAATTAATATAGATTGAATCAGTTTTTTGTTGTTTAAAATAAGACTAGCTACAAAATCAACAGATTCTGTAGCCAGTATGTTCTCATTCGAAATGTTGAAAAATGTTGGTTAAATGAATATCTAAATTTCTTTATTTTCATTTTTTTCTTTCAAGATATCGTGCATCTTGTGGAGACATAATGATATGGAGAATTTCTAGGGTCATTAGCCATTTCTTTGGCTCATTTTGTAAACAGAAACAAACTTTTTTAATCTTAAGAGATACAATTTGATATTGAGTGGTTTTATTACCCTCTATTTTTGTAATTATTAAATCATCATGGGATTTGATTCTATCTTAGAAGATAGGATGCTTAGTTTTCCTAAAATATTTAAATACTACAAATTTTTGTAATGAAATGATCCTAGCCTGGGGTAGAAGATGGATGATTAATTTACAGACTTTAATGGAACACCAATACAGATTTCGGCTTTAGCTTCTTGTGGATGGTGTCTTCATTTAAGTTTTGTTTATCCTGATATGATAATAGGTTTTGATAGCTTTAGTATTCATGATTTATTATGTTTTGGGATAATTCATTTATAAATGTTGTCCATAAGTGATGCTTCAGATATTAACCGTGTGATCATCTATTCAGCTTCAATTACAAGATTTCTCCTTAATTTTTGTTGAAAGAAGAAATGCAATGTTATTGCTAACATATTTTTCTTAATGTAATTGCTTGCAATCATAAGATCACAGTAACTATTTGTATCACTCTTTATGTTATTAAAATTCAACTGGCAACACAATTGTTCTGCATTTATTCAGAACAGATTTAAGGTTCATTGCAGGTTTCCCTCCTGGACAAGGTGGTTAGATGTTCTCTGATTGTACATATGTTTGGATGCATATCATTAGTTCGCTAACAGGTTAGCTCATTTACATTTTCCTGCTATTTGTTTATCACTGAAATTCGAACATATGGTTTGGATTTTGACTATCCATACGTTTCCATTTCATATCATTTTCTTTTATTAGTTTAAGATTTATAAAGAAAAAATCAAAAATATTTTTATGTGCTTTCTTTATCTTCTTCTTCAAAGCAATCATTTTCACATTGAGTTTCGTAAGTTTAGATTAAAACTTGTAGTGTGTATATCATGTATATAAAAAGTATAAGTTTATCTGCTATTTAAATATACCTACAATAGTTACGTATGTACATATTTATATATATAGTAATTTGTAATTAGTTATTTATTTCATTTCTTTTATTTGTTTCTTTAGAACCCTTAGATTGGCTAATGGAGCCATTAAACCCGTAATAACGAGTTACACCAAACGACTTGGGTTATTTAGACAACCCCGGACCAGACTCATTCTTCCAATTGACGGACGATCATTTTCTCCCGTCAACAGATGGCACTAGAAGGAGGGCCTGAATACAATTGATGGCACATGGAAGTCGCAAAACTCCTCTCCCACACACTTGCTCCCGTATATTAACAAGGAGTCATTTTGAAAACAACGTTACCTATCAAACAACAACTACCTCAAACGAAAATCCCTATATTACCGTTGAGCCAGTAACACCAAACCCTCAAGGGTCTGACGTACAAGAAATTGTTCGTTTCACTTCTAAGGACACACGGTACTTTGGCCCGTATTAGACAACCTAGTCAGCCACTGAATCAACCTCTAGATTTATCTGATATCAGAGATAAACTTGAAGGCACTGGTCTGCTCCTAAATCCCACAGATCCGGATTACAACCCCACTCCTGGAGTTGGAGGATCTGGTATGCCACCTTCACCACCTCATTCATCTCCTTCCTCTTCAGGAGGGGAGTCATATGACGAAGGAAATTCTTCATCTGAACCATATCATCCTTCGACACCACCTACGCCCATGGAAAATCAAAACAATCCCACCAGACCTTGGCTCGATCAAGATGTTGTGGCCATACCTGGATCTCGACACCCTTTACCTAAACACCTGAAGAAATGGCTACCTAAATTCGATCCAGACTTTAAGCAAATTGCTGAGGATCACATAAAGAAATTCATGCTATCCATTAGACTCCTAAGTGTAGAACATGAAGATGTAGTATGTAGACTCTTTCCTTACATGTTTGAGGGCAATGCCTCTACATGGTATTTTTCTCAACAACCTCACACCATTGTATTGTGGGACAAATTTGACTTCTGTTTCCTTGAGAAGTTTGGAGATGATAAATCTCCCGAAGTCTTAGTCATGGAACTCTCCAGCTTAAAGATGAACCCTAAGAAAAAAGTAAAAGATTTTAACCAAAGGTTCCTCACATTAAAAAATCGAATCCCTGTTGATTCAATGCCAGTGAAAAATCTCATTGTCGCATATTACACCAAAGCTCTACACCAGAATGTAGCAATTTGGGTTAAAAGGTCTAAGAAGGCAACGTTACTCGAAGCCTTCGAGGAGGTAAGCCAAATCAAAAAATATATTTTGAGCCTAAAAGATAATCTTAGTAATGAGGCAGAGATAACCCCGTCTTCTAAGAAGAAAATAGAAATTCTTCCTAGACCTCCCCAAACCAAAACTCAATCAGAGAGCTCAGATTTGGAAAGTTTACAAAAGGTCCTCCATAAATTATCAAATCAAGTCATAGACTTGAGGAGATCAGTTGAGGAAGCATCTTCAAGAAAAGGAACTTACAAACCTCTTTTTAGAAAACCTTTTCCCTCAAACCGACCAAACCCAAACCCTGAAGGTCTGAATTTTGAAAGCTTACAATACGCTATACAGAATATCCTTGAAGCACATGATAACTTAGATCCCCCTGAGAATTCTGAAGATGTGGTTGAAGAAGAAACAACCGAAGAAGAGGAATCGTCTCCCAATATCTTTAGGCATTTTTCTGACAGTATCTTTCAAACCAATTTTGAAACTGTCCATCCTTACAATACTAGAAGCAAAAATCAGAGTAAACCCTCTTCTGAAATAGGTACTAATGTGCCTCAGAAACAATTTAAACAAACTGAAACAAAATAAAATTCAGCAGCCCTAAGTTTAGAATATGATTTGATTGAAGACGTAAAGAAACTTAGAGCTAATATTTCTTTCTACAAACTTTTGAAATTTCCTTTTCTTCTGCAGAAAATGCTTCAGAACATTGCAAAAAACAGTAAAAACAACAATCTGAATAGCAAGAAAATTGCAGAAATCATTCCTAAAACACCTCATAAGGTCCCTACTAAAAAAACACTTGAACCCTCAGATAAAAGAGACCTCACTGAAAAAACTATATCAAATGTAGATAAAGTAATTTCAGGGACAACGACTAAAAATCAACAAAGTTCTACTGTTAATACTCACAAAAATGTCCCACCTTTTTTATTAACTTTTGAAATTTTTAATAGAAATGTACATAACTGCATGGTAGATTCTGGCGCATCATCAAATGTGATGCCTTTGTCTGTCTACCAAAAAATCAATGCTAAAGTTCAACCTTCCAGTCTAAAAATCATCTAGCTCGATCGAACGAATGTTAAGGTAATTGGCAAATTAAAAAATGTACTTGTTAGGCTATCCTCTAATCCTAAGGTTCACCAGATTATTGATATCATTGTTGTTGACATCCCTTAATTGTATAGTTTATTTTTAAGCAGGGATTAGTCCGAACAGTTGCATGGATACTTTGCGATAGACTGGTCTCATTTGTGGCTACCAGAGAATGGAAAGCCAAACATAATTAGGATTAATAGTGAGTGTTACCTCAAGCACACCGTGATTGATTTAAATGATGCTAATGAACCATTTATTACTTCCACTAATTCACTCGAAATGCAGGGAATGAACACCTTTTCCGGTAACGTCATGGAGGAAACTTCCATCATCGCTGATCCAGAACAACAGTTGGAACTCATGACATGCACACAGTCAGCAACTCTACCTAATGTGCCAAACACGGCCGATGAAGCTCACATATGGTCTCTCTACTTCGATGGATCCAAATCTAAAGAAGAAGCTGGTGCAGGATGTGTAGTCATCAACTCGGCAGGTAATAAAACCTTGATCTCTTACCGATTAGAATTTGAATGTACAAACAATACCGCCTAATACGAGGCACTTCTGCAAGGACTTAGGAAGGCAGTATATATGAATGTACAGAACTTAATGGTATTCGGTGATTCGGAAATCATGGTCAGACAGGTAAGAAATTCCATACATTGCCTATCACCATACCTAAAAAGTTATCATGTCGAGGTATGGAATCTAATGCACAAATTTTCCACATTTAAGATTAAGTCCATTCCAAGATCAAACAATTCTGAGGCTGTCTTGTTAGCTAACGTCACTTCCAAACTTTTTCCCACGGAAGGTCTTTCTCCAAATGCATTTTCAATTGAGTTATTGTTCAGACCATCAATCCCAGACAACGTCACTAACTGGAGAGTGTTCAATGATGATCAACATATCATTATTTTTTTTCACACGGAGGACACTTTCCGAGGCACGGTTATTGATGAAGGCACCCACGATGAAGATCTCCGCAATTTTACAGTAATATCGAACCCGAGGTCTCCCGAATCAACATCAGATCTGGTAAATTCTATCCCTAAATCTGTGGTAAGATTAGAAAAGTTTTATTATTTGCATGACGAATTCAAGAAATCAATAAATTGTAAAACAAATAGTTCTTCCTTTACCCATGAAAAAGTAAATCTAGGGACTAAAGATAATCCACAATGTCTGGGAACGGGATGTTCCGAGCAAGAGAGTTCAACCTTTATAAAACTATTTAAAGAATGCAAGTATGTCTTTTCTTAGACATACGACGATTTAAAAACTTTTGACCCTAACATTATACAACACATCATCCCCATGAAACCCCAGACTCAACCTTTTCAGCAGAAGTTGAGAAAGATGCACCCTAAGCTCGAACCCACGGTCAAGAAAGAACTAAACAAACTATTGAATGCAAAGATAATTTCCCAGTAAGACACACACAATGGGTATCTAATCTTGTCCCTGTAAGGAAGAAAAGTGGTGAAATTCAACTCTGTGTCAATTTTCGAAACTTAAACTGAGCATCTGACAAAGACAATTATCATGTTCCTCCAATGGAACAAATTCTCCAACAGGTATCCAGTTCTGAAATGTTGTCACTACTAGACGGTTTTTCAGGGTACAACCAAGTCCTCATGTCTCCCCCAAACCAGTTGAAAACCACTTTCCGTACCCCATGGGGTACCTACGCCTACAGAAAAATGCCTTTTGGGCTTATAAATGTCAGGGCCACTTTCCAGAGAGCAATGGATATTTCTTTTCGCGGTCTCATCATTCAATCTGTAGTGGACTATCTTGATGACGTTACTGTTTTCTCCAAAAATAAGAGAGATCACTTATCCCATCTGAGGTTTGTCCTACAACAATGTAGCAAGTACGACATATCTCTAAATCCTAAGAAGTCTATCTTTGCAGTGGAACACAACAAACTTCTCGGATTCATAGTATCCAGTGAAGGGATGATCATCGATCCCGAAAGAAATCAAGCCATTGCCAAACTTCCTCCCCCCTCCTCCAAAAAAATCATGCAATCTTTTCTAGGTCAAATAAATTTTGTCAGAAGGTTTGTCCCGAGTTTTTCAGAAATGGTAAGGCCATTGCAAAACTTAATAAAAAAGGATGTTCAATATCATTGGGGACCGTAGGAGAATCAATCTTTTGACTTCATCAAAAAATTGATAGTGGAGGATCCCTCCCTAATGAGCCCTGATTTTTCACAAGATTTCACTCTTTATACGTTCGCCTCTGATCGATCTTATGTTGTTGTGATGACCCAAAAGAATGTTGAAAGAAATGAAATTCCCATTGCCTTTATGAGCTCAGCCTTCAAGAGAGCAGAGCTTAATTACCCAGCTATAGATCAATAGGCTTATGTTGTTTTTAAAGCAGTAAAACATTTTCGATCATATCTACTGAAATCTAGAACTGAAGTCATTCTGCCTTACCCTGCTGTCAGAAACTTGTTAGTACAAAAGGAACTGGGTGAAAAATGGGCAAATTGGATGACATCATTACAAGAGTATGACCTCAAGATTACCCCTGCGCAAATTGTTAGAGGCCAAGCTCTATGTAAATTAGTGGCTGATTCAGTTGAACAACAACATAGTCAAATTAATGTTTTAACTGAAAATCAACATAGTCAAAGTCAAATCTGTTGTGCACAAGATGTTGCTAATTCTTGTTTTGATGACATTAAGTTTTATCTAACACATGGTTCTTCTCCTCGCCATCTCGATCCGAAAAAGGGAATAGCATTAAGACTAAAATATGCACCTTTCTAGTTGGTAAACGACGTATTATTCTGTAAAATTTTTTATGACGTCCTTATGCGTTGTCTGGAAAGAGATGAAGCAGATAAAGTGTTATCTGAATTGCATACAGGAGAAGCTGGTGGGCACTTCAGTGGAGACACTACTGCTCAGAAATTATTAAGAGCAGGGTAATATTGGCCCACATTATTCAAAGATTCCCATAAATTATGTCGTAAATGCATAATCTGCCAAAAGACTTCTGGACAAGTACAGAAAGCAACATTTTCACTGCAACCTGTTTCGGTAGATTTTCCTTTTCAACAATGGGGTATTGAAATCATTGGGCCTATCAACCCCACTTCCTCATAGCAGCATAAATACATCATTACAGGGACAGATTATTTTACCAGATGGTCCGAGGCTACACCATTAAAAGTGGTAAACACCAGTAAGGTAATATCTTTCCTTAATTCAAACATCATTACTCGATTCGGTATTCCTGAATGTTTGGTCTTTGATAATGCTTCCTATTTTTCATCCCTCAATATGAGTGTCTTTTCTTTAGAAAAAGGGATAAAATTGAAATTCTGTCAGCTATTATTCCCATGGAAACAGTTTAGCAGAATCAACAAACAAAAACCTTATCAAAATCATGAACAAGACAGTTTCCGAAAACCACAAAAACTAGCACAACATGCTTTTAAATGAAATATGGGCTGATAGGGTGATTCTGAAAACTGTTATTGGTAATTCCCCCTTCTTTCTCATCTACGGAAGAGAAGTGATTCTCCCTCCTCATGTCTCGCTTCCCTTGCTGCAATTATCAGAAAAAGTTCAGGAAGAGGATTTTCCTCCTCTTGAAAGTCGCATTAACGCTTTGTTGAAATTAGAGGAAGTAAGAACATGAGCAAAAGAAAGATTGGATCAACATCAACATATTGTTAAAAGCAGGTTTGATTCAAGTTCTGCCTTAGATAGGAATTTCGAGGTGGGATATTTAGTGCTCAAATGGGATAAACCTCATGAAGGAAAAGGGGAACATTCCAAGTTCCAAAATCTGTGGTTAGGACCCTTCTTGATCACTGAAAAATTAGGTCCCAGCTCTTTCCGCCTGCAAAATTTAGAGGGACAGACAGACACCTTCCCGATGAACGACCAAGCTCTCAAAAGGTGTTTTTCATGACGAGTCCCAGATGCATCTTTTGTACTTATTTTTTCAGTTTTGATTTTGTTTTGTTTTCTGGTTTTTTCTTCTGCTTCAATTTTTTTGTTTGTTTTTATTTCTTTCCAGTTAAAACATGCATGTATCACAATTTAGTTAAAGGAGGGAAACAAGAATGCCTCATATTAAACAACAGTCAAGGTCTGTCAGAGCATCAATTGCTGTAATTTTCTTGAAACATGGACTAGCTAAAGAAGTTTCTCTGTTCATAATAGATTTCATGGTTTCACTTTATAATTATGGGCAGACACGACTATCATTAAAATCTCTTTACGTTGTCCCTGCTTTTAAAGAAAGCAACTCAAGGATGCCTTTCTGTCCTCGAAAAAATAGTTTCATCAGTAAACTATTTTCAGATCATAATGAAGGTTATCAAGCAAAAAATCAAAAGTCTGGAAAATAACAAGTGTTGTAAAAACTGAAATTTTCAACATCACCCCGCTCTTCTGAATATCCTTAAATTTACATCATATTGTTAATAATTTCTTGAGAGTTGTGGGAAGTGTTTGTAAACCCGTTGAGATACTGAACAGGTCTTCTGGTAGCGGGTAAATGCATGCATAATGCCAAGACAACTTCGTCGGGGTACTGAACAGACCCGCTGGCAGCGAAGCAATGTCGGGTTCAAAAAAATTCTCAGGTATAAATTTTGATATTGGTCATAAGAATCCTGCATTTTGAATTGAAATTTCTTGGATAGGGTAGAGGCATCAAAGTGGGTTAATTGACATCCTTGCCGAGGCTATGGAGGCCTACTGGTAGAAGTGGCCCTGTCAACAGTATCAGAGCCATTGACTTGAACATCGTTGCTCTCATTTTTAAAAATTTGTCACTGGATTTCATTTGAACATAAAGATGTCTGAAGCTGGAACGTGCAATGATTGTCAAGATGCTTGATGTCCTTCAGTTGTTCTTTGATCTGCAATCATTCTAACAGTCCTAACATGAACTCATCGATGATGCAGAGATAACTTCTTCTTCCAATAAGTCGCCATTGTTGGCAGCCCCACAGTATTTTCACCTCTTAAAGCAACGAATAATAAATTTTGTAGCTACCTCCGCTTCATCACATGAACATTGCTACTTGAAAGTTGATTTTTGGGCTATAAAAGGGTTTTATTTTGATTATTCTTAGTTCTCGTTTCCATGCTTCGTTCATGACTGAAAGCATGAACAAAGCATTGAAGCTTATGAATTTATTACAATTGAATTTAAGGCTTATTTCCTTAGGAGAATAAATGTTCATACAAATCTTTTTAAGAATGATATTTTTCTTTAAGGATTATCTCATGTCAATAAAATAGTTGTTTTAAAGTTGCTCATTGTTATAAGGTATACTCTAGACCTTTGAATGATACACCAAGAATCAATTGATGTCAGGCTATGAGTTTATTTCATGTATAATTCTTGGTAAATCCTTTTTATGGTTGCTATGCTTTGATTTGTCAAGCACCTCTTTTCCTAACCTTAAAATGATCAACTCCACCCTTTACACAATGATGATACTCAAATGCATCTGGTTGTATTCTATACTCTGTTTAAGGTGGCATTTTGACTCAACAGGCCCATCATTCCTAGTTAAAGCCTCGAGTTTCGTATGTACTCTTGGCATTCATTTCACAAAACACCCGATTTTCGTGGTATGAATACCCTCATACTTTTATTCTAGTCGTGTTAGGGTATTTATGAGTTTTATCCCTTTGGTTCTTGCTCTAGTTTCCTCTATTTTTGAAACCCTTCGTACTCGCAGTGAACTTTATCTGCCTTCGTGACTGCTTGTCCAGACCCTAATGGCCTCTGTCATCCGTGTCGAACCAAACGACCTCCAAAACCTGCTTCTGTATGACGATGTGAGAGAAGACCTTAAAAATCAAGGTTGGGTTGTGTTTATTGAGAATTTTCAGGGTTACAATTTGCAGGTGGCCCAAGAGTTTTCCCTCACTTTCGATGGATGCTGAGCCAAATTAGGTGATGTCCAATTAGAAATCACTGAGGAATTTTTTAGCAAGGCGACGAGCCTTCCCCTTACTGGGAAAAAATGGTTTAAGAATTCCAAGTTGGATGAAGTGTCATGGGCTCTGTTCTTCACCTCTCGAAAAGTTCAGTGTTGTGAAAAAGGTATGCTGATTTCTCTCTTGAAAGATAGATGGCACGGGTTATTGGCTGTGTTGAGGAAATTCGTCACCTGTGAGGGATGCTATGGGATTGTTTTTCTTTACCATATAAGTTTGTTAATGCACTTCATCGGTTTTCAGTTAAATATGTCGTTTTATTTATTGAGGAGTTTATATAAAATGGATAAAAGATATAAAAGGCAGAGTGTGAATTCGAATTTATTCCATCATGGGTTAATTAGGTTATTGTTAGTCTATCATTTAGAGTTACAAGGTGATGATTTGGATACCTTCCTGACTCGCAATGGCTTCATCACAGTTAATCTTGTAGAGATGCCTGTGATTGATAAACCTATGTTGGGAAAACCCCCTATTCTTTCAAGTGACAGACCAGTTCCTGTATGCCTAGAACCCTGTGTTAAGGCTACGTTTGATGAGCCTATGTCCGAGCAACAATATGTTGACCCAAGAGTCATTGAATTTCATGAGTACGAGCAACACGTCTGCCCTAACACCTTTGCAAAGACTGTAAACAAACCCTCGTGCAAACTGCCTAAAAAGGACTCGGATACAGGGTTTAATAACAAAAGGGCAGGGATATTAATCTCTAGGAGCCTACGAAATAAATCGAAGTCTCATATGAGTTCGATCAAAGTGATCGAGGTCCATGAGAGCTCTGATTTTGAGATCGAGAAATTCTTGGCAAGGGAAGACCCAAGTTACCTTAAACTGAATTTCAGCAAGACCTATGATTTCATAGACAATTTGCCACCGTGCCTAAAACATAGCGAAGGTTTTCCAAGTATCAAACTCGGTAAATAACCCACAGAAAATAGTGGTAGCATTTTGACGCATGACCATGGGTTTCCTCAACCAACTGTTCCATATCCGAGGTGTAAAGTGTGTCTACTTTGGGTAAGAAAATATTACACAGATATTCCTCTCCTTCAAGCGAAGATCAAGACCCTCACAATGCAGATTGACTCGTTAGCAAATGAAAACCATAGAGTCAAGATTAGTGAACAAAAGCAAGGAAAACGCTTGAAGAGAACTGGAAATGTCATAATAAAAAATGTTGAGTCGGTCAAAGCAATGATTAATTCTGAGGTTTTATGAGCCGAATGTAACATTCAGTTGAAAGGTAAAGATTTGTGTTATTTTGTTGATTTGTTCTTAATTAATATAGATTGAATCGATTTTCTATTGTTTAAAATAAGACTAGCTACAAAATTACCAGATTCTGTAGCCAGTCTATTCTCATTCGAAATGTTGAAAAATGTTGGTTAAATGAATATCTAAATTTCTTTATTTTCGTTTTTCTTTTTTCTTTTAGGGTATCGTGCAGCTTGTGGAGACATAATGATATGGAGCATTTCTGGGGTCATTATCCATTTCTTTGGCTCATTTTGTAAATAGAAATAAACTTTTTTAATCTTAAGAGATACAGTTTGATATTGAGTGGTTTTATTACCCTCTATTTTTGTAATTAGTAAATCATACTGGGATTTGATTCTATCTTAGAAGATAGGATGCTTAGTTTTCCTAAACTCTTTAAATACTATAGCTTTTTGTAATGAAATGATCCTAGCCTGGGGCAGAAGATGGATGATTAATTTATAGACTTTAATGGAACAACAATACACATTTCGGCTTTAGCTTCTTGTGGATAGTGTCTTCATTTAAGTTTTGTTTATCCTGATATGATAATAGGTTTTGATAGCTTTAGTCTTCATGATTTATTATGTTTTGGGATAATTCCTTTATAAATGTTGTCCATAAGTGATGCTTCAGATATTAACCGTGTGATCATCTATTCATCTTCAATTACGGGATTTCTCCTTAATTTTTGTTGAAAGAATAAATGCAATGTTATTGCTAACAGATTTTTATTAATGTAATTGCTTGCAATAATAAGATCACAGTAACTATTTGTATCACTCTTTCTGTTATTAAAATTCAATTGCCAACACAATTGTTCTGCATTTATTCAGAACAGATTTAAGGTTCATTGCAGGTTTCCCTCCTGGACAAGGTGGTTAGATGTTCTCTTATCGTACAAATGTTTGGATGCATATCATTAGTTTGCTAACAGGTTAGCTCATTTACATTTTTTTTGCTATTTGTTTATCACTGAAATTGAAACATATGGTTTGGCTTTTGACTATCCATACGTTTTCATTTCATAGCATTTTATTTTATTAGTTTAATATTTATAAAGAAAAAATCAAAAATATTTTTATGTGCTTTCTTTATCTGCTTCTTCAAAGCAGTCATTTTCACATTGAATTTTGTAAGTTTAGATTAAAACTTGTAGTGTGTATATCATGTATATAAAAAGTATAAGTCTATCTGCTATTTAAATATACCTAC
>JASDQU010239103.1:2126-16707 GCA_032191745.1 Picea mariana
AACCTTCCATCAAAAGGTTCATCAATTCCAACATCCATACATGATCAATCTTCCCATAGTCTTTTAACAGGCTATAGTTATATTTACAAGTTGGGGGAAACAAGGGTATTACATGGTGCTAGAATATACAGTAGCAATGGAAGGAGATTTCCTGGTCTCTTGGAAAGCTACTTGTAGCTTTGCCAATGCTTTCTCCTTCTCTACAAACTCTCGGTGTAGCTAATTATTTCTCTAAGTGAGACTATCCTCCTACCAGCTATCCATCTCAATGAGATTCTCTCCCAATTGCACAAGTTGAACTATGTGCTTGTCCCAATCTACCATGACAACGATGAGGGAGTGTTAAAGTTCAACAAAATAGTGATTTAGAAATGATAGTAGTTTTGTAAAGGTCTTAAGGTTCTTCTCCATCTCTACCATCCTCTAGTCAAACATTTAAACCTTATCATTCGAATTCCTATTCTTTTCTTGAAGCAACACATTAATGGCCCACAGATCTTTCAATCTTTTTGTTTTTTTCTTTACTCATGTTGATTGATATTTCTCTTCAAAGTTTTTGCCCCTATGTTATGGTCAAGTATTCAATTACTCTAATACCATATGATCCATAAATGGTAAGCCTATTGCTTGTCCATTTCACTAACACAAATTCTTTGTGAAAATGAAATTTGAGCTCTAAACTCTTTGTTCATGATTGGTTATATGGCTTGTTCTTAAATATAACCTACACATAGGAAACCATCTAACAATGCAATAGTAATTAAGCCAATAAATACCAAGGCTTTGTCTTTATATGGCTACAAAGCCTTTTTTCTTGTTGCAAATTTGGGATACTATGCTTGGATAAACTCAATCTGATAGTCTGGTGCTTGAACTAATTCATTTGGAATGTAAGTAGCTAAATGAACCTTTGTTGTAATTACCATTGGTATGAACTTTGGATTCAAATTAGCTTTCAATACTTAAATATATGTATGTTTTTCATGGAAGATAGGGTGTCCTAGATAACACTACATTGGATATTAGTATACCACTCACCAATTCTTCCTATGATTATAATTTTCCTCCCATGCACTTTATTTTTCCATGGAAAAAATCTAACAATTTTATTTATAAAAAAAAATTGCAGTGATAGATGATGAGAAAGCATTAAAGTCTACCTTTGTAGTCTTGTAGCTTTAGTCAAAAGATTTCCACCTATATTTCCAAATTTTTCTTTCAAAAAGGAAACCCTAGGTTGGAATCTATACTAGTGAAACATCGTATACAAATCTCGTCAAAATATTCAAAAAAGTATAATCTTCTTTATACATTGAAAAAGTTCAACTAGTTTTCCTAACGGTAGACAATTTGTCTTTCCATGGCGAGACACTAATCGAAGAGATCTAAAGTAATAAAAATAAACTTAGAACCAAGGAGCATGAATATATTCAAAGGAGTGTGTAGGAGTTTTGTCAATGATCTTCCAAAATCCATTTTCTAATGCCACTCCATCCTTAGATAACAAGTTTGCTTCATAGTTCAAGTCCCTGTAAATATGTGTAAAATAAATTTGGGAGAAGGTTGATTTTAGAAGCAAGATGTCATGAAAAAGAGGTTGCAATATGAAGCTGTGAAAATTGAATTCTCCTTTCATCCATTGAATCATAAGCAAAGGATTTGCATAAATTTGGATTTGAGAAATTCCATTTTCCTGAGCTAGCATTAAGACCAATGTTAGAGCCATAAAATCACAAAAATTGTTTGTGTCACTACCCAGTCCAACCTTAGAATAGATGTTGTGAGTGGGGGGGAGATGTAGAATTTTCCAAACCCCATCTTTAGGGGGGGATACTTGTGAGGCTCCATCCAAAAAATCCCAAGGAAATTTTTTATTTATAGCTTATTCAAGGGACTGCTTTGAGATCAATCCTTCATTATATTGAGGAAATGTAGAGAGGATGTTCAGACTTTAGATAGAACCTTTAAAGGGCATGATATCCTTATCTTCAAAGAGATTATAGTTTCAAGCCAATCAAATTCACCGGAATATGGTTAGGAGGAGAGATTTATACCTCTTAGTGCACCTATTCATACACCAATTCCTAAGTACCTTTTCAATGGAGTTCCCCTTCCAAGTGTTGTTCAAACCAATCAAGTGATTTGATTCTTGCCAGACTTCTAGAGTATAAGCATAGGTCAGAATAAGGTGGGAGTTGGTCTTAGATTCAACTTTATAGAGACAACATCAACTCAGTCCCTCGTAGATTCTTTTTTGAAGGATGTCCCATGTTAAATATTTATTGTTTAACAATAACCACATGAAGATTTTTATTTGGATGGGCATTTAAAATTTCAGAGAATCCCAGACCACCATGATTATGGGTTCCAATACCCTCAATAACAAGGGATTTGTATCGTAGTATGGGCTCATAGTTCCCTATAGGACTCAAAGACCAGATGAGTTGATCTTGTTGATCATACAAATTTATGAAACTACTTCCTAGCTTTTGAGTATAGTGTTCCCTAATTTTTTGCATTCTCATCTTGAAGTCCAATTTCCTCCCAAGAAAGCCACTATTTTGGCCTATCCAAATTTCATACTTCCCAACCTGCTTGTCTCACAATATGGTAGCCCCGAATTTTCAAGTCCATAATTAGTTGGGGTGGAAACCTATATGCATCATTGCTACTAATCCAGGGGTCCATGCCAATTTGGACTTTGTTACTCATCCTCTCATGCACTTAAGCACCGTGACTTAAACATATATGGCTTCTTATTCAAACCATATATGAAATGACATCCATTTAACACCATTTGAATATAATATACAAGTGATGTCAGTTTTCTTTTAAACTCTTATAAAACAATTTTTAAATGGGACGGGAATAATCATGTGTAAGAGAAATTTGTTGGATTGCACCGAGAAGACAACCATTCATATAATCATAACATAAATTCCATGCAATTCTACCATATCATGCTATGCTGAGAGGAAATTGAGAGCCCAATGCATGAGTAAGGAATAATCTCACTAATTAGACTTTGGACTAGAGGCATGAATTGCCACACCACTCACTCCAAACTATTATGCCAACTTCTTAAGATTCTCACACACACAACTACATGGAGTGTACACTTAGGGAAGACCATGCAACATAATACCATCTTGGTATGGCCTATACAACTTTTTGTTTCTCCATTTGAGCTACCAACATGAGCGTATGCCCTCCCCCCCTCCCTCCCAAGATGCAATAGGCCCATGTATGGGTTCAACAAGCAACAAGGGATATTGTATGGTGAAAGAGTAAGCTCAATTTCATTGGTCAATTGACTTTATAGTCATAAGCTTGAAAAAAATACAATTAGAAACTAACTATATTAAAGCAAAGGCAACCATTGATCTCAAAATTCAAAGTGGATTGGATGGTGGTCATTCCAAAGTTGTTGGCATCCATACTTTGCTAATGGAAATTGTTATTTGAGTGAATTTAAGAGAATTACAATATGGGACTCTTCATCATAACCACGAGTGCAACCAACAACAATAATAAGAGTTAAATTACAAGAAGATATAGGAGAGATGGGGGGTATTGGGAAGGCCAAGAGACCAACCTTTAAGTTCTCATCTCCCACTTTCTCTTTTCCTCTCCTATTTTTTTTATGTTTTATTTAATTCTTTTCCTCTCTTTTGTCTCATCAATATCTAAAATTTTCATTGTCTTTTATGTTTTTTGCACCCTCATTAATTGTTGAATTATAGTTAAGCATTAAGTCTTACAACCATAACTTATTCAAATCCATTTCCTATGTCAATAGAGACTCGAGAGTAAATATTGATAGTATTAAATTGGAGTTTATTGAGGTTCTTCTATTCTAATTTAATTGAAAATTTTAACTTTGATTATGTCTTACTAAATTACAATTCAACAACGTGCAACAATTTTATACCATTGAGTTGGTATGCAAGGGTTTTTTTTTCTACCAATTTTATTCCATTGAGTTGGTATGCAAGGTTTTTTTTTCTCTACCAATTTTATACCATTGAGTTGGTATGAGAGGTTTTTTTTTCTACCACCTAGTTGAAGTGGTGATGCAAAGAGTATATAAATAGGTACTTTCTCTTGTTTAGGGTTATCACCACAACTTTTTGACGTGGTTGTAAGTCTCTAAAATGTCTTTGCATTTGGATTTATTTTGTATTTAATTAACTAATCCATAAGGTGTTTATATTGTGAACATTGCCTTTACAAAATTGGTCTACCTACCCAATGAAAAGATACTCTCTCTCAATTCATTATGTAATCCATTCCTTTGTTCCTATTACGAGGAAAATCTCTCTATGGCTAGGGGTACACCACAACAGACGAAATGCCATGCATAAATGAACTCTAATCCCAAGTATGCTATATAAATGAAATTCTAACAAGACAAGGCTAAGAGCCTACCTCATCCGGACGTTCGAATAAGACCACCGTTGAACACACAACCCAAAGCTTTATTCTTGCAACTTGTCCTCAACAACCAAGATACACAAGAATAGGGTGATAATATATAATGTCAGCATATAGATTAGCAAAATCCATTAACATACATGGCAATACACCCATGGAATAATAATTCATATATTTGCAAGATATCAATTGGACGAGAAATAAATATTTCTATTAAAATAATCAACAGAAGTACATAGGTGACAAACTTTTGTAATGGCACATATCGGAACTGAGAAACTAAGTCCCTCCAGCTAGGCCACCACCACTTCAATCCTCCACCAAAGGCAATCTCATATAAAAGAGTCAATGAGGTTCTACATCACAAATAAGGAAGAGCTTGGGGGATGAACAAGGAGTTCAGACTTTCAAGGACAAAGGAATGCAGACTCAATATGAAGTGAAATTTCTCCAGAGTGTCTGTTCTCTCAAAGTTGAATTGTTGAATCCCTCAAGGCTTGGATATGGCTCAATTTATAGCCTTCAAATGGAATTGAAGGGCCGAGACAGAGTGTTTCCAGTATATGGAAGGTCGAGGATCATGGATCTCGTGACATGACATGGAAATCAGACATAATTTTTAATTTTGAGCACCAAACCCAATGTACGCAGAATGTAGTGGAGAAACCTGTGTATACGCTTGTTGTATAATTGATAGGGCATGTATATGTGGAAAAATATGTTTTTTTGTCTCTAGAAGGCACAATAAGAGACTTCAAGTATGCATAGGAATATGGAAGGCGATCCAAGCAAGTTGCATGGAGTGAAGAATTTTTTTTTGTAACAGATGCCCCCTAATGTGTGAGGTCAGAGGACTATCTACAATGACCGAAATACATTATAATTCCCAGAAGTGGAGTAATGAAGAATCAACTAGAAGTACTAGTTTCTCATGAGAATATTACAATCCATAATGACTTTGTACACATGGTTTCCAATCGGAATAACACTGCAGATCGATACGGAAATATATCAAATAGTTGTTCATGGCCATGAATATGAAATACAAAGAAGACACATGCCATAGGTTGTCATAGTCATGAACAAGGCACAGTGGAATCCAGTCTCAAAATCAATATGAAGATATCTGTATATAATGGAGTACAATATGATATCCCATGATTATTGAAGTCATATAGGTATTGGTCCAATTAAAGACATCATCAAATGATGAATGTTGTTATTATAAGTTGGAGGTATTCTACACTATCCACCGAAGGTGCAAGTCTACATCATGTGAATAGAGGATTTGAGGTCGAACACAATGAGACTTCATTTGATTACCGGTCATTAAGGTATACTATTAAAAAACATGAGACAACTCACCGATAATGAAAATAGGTATCAAGTCACTGAGTACATTCTACAAGTGTGAATAAGGGTGTTGAGGTCAAACACTTGAAGAATCCATCAATCAAGAGACATTGATGTATTCCTAACAGTCGATGGCAGGAGAACCTGCCAATGATGAATACAAGCCTCTAGGTACTCATAGGACTCTAGGTCTCATTCCCAGAATAGATGAGCTAAAGTCGATGGAAGTAGACCCATTGAAAGGATAGCATTAGGGCATCTCTCATCATTCATCACGAGGTACAAAGAAATAAATTGATGATTAGGAGGAGCTCAAACGAATAGGATGTTCACGAACCAATGACCCTATCCATCCATTGCATGCACCAGATGCAAGTAGTGCACAGAAGAGACCCTCTGAATAGAATCCAATAAGAATTTTTTTTGACAAAGGTGAAGAAACCACCAATAAGGCTAATGTAATCCAAGAAACTGCATGAATCTCAATGTGTTAATATATTTATTGTTGTCGAACACAAGGGAAACCCCATAGTCAATGACCAATGAGGAAATGTCAACTATTGGGTTCAAGGTTACCTACCCATAATGAAAGTAGGACCAGGGTGCATGGTAAGACAATAACTTCATGTGACTCTTAGATACACTAAGGGTATGGTCGACATGAAAAGTCAAGAGTTCTGAGAAATGACCAACACAAGAATATAGGCTTTCTTTGAACAAGAGCATGAAACATACGGATAACTCATGCAACATAGACTTGATGATAAAACTTTGTGATGCAGGAGGTATCAACAAAATCTCCATAGGGATTGGAAGAATAACCAGTCGGAGGAGTAAACTCTAAGTAACGAGCTCAACTTCCTAAGGTCATGCTAAACCCAAACTTTGGATAAAAATGGACTCAAAAGTTTGTTCTCTATTCAAAGGCGACATGATTGTTGACGATATGAGATAATATTATTTTCCCGACCGTCTTTTTTTTTCCATAGGCAAAGAAATGATATGATACAGGAGAGGAAACGAGTGTCGCAAGTAAGCAACTAGTTCCAAGCAGTGGAACATACCTATGCTTAATGCAAGGAAGTCTATGCGGAGCATGGACACTCAGGGGAATGTTTCCTCCAAGGGTATAGGGTATCAAGCTACAAAGGATATATAGAAGGAATTGCTTGGCTAGTGATGAAAATTGATGAGGTAAGAGGCTTATAACGAGAAAGAGGGAACCGGAAATAGGCTCAATAATGCAAGCAGGATGATGGAATGCAATTACAACTTAATTCCAAAAATGTTATTTTTTGTAGATTTAGTCCCCTAGGCCTGAAAAAGTATAAAATAATACCCAGGAGAACTCTAATAGCCAATGGTGACTAGAGTATTCTTTTTTCATAAGTAATCTACTTGGTCCAGAAAAGGGTTAAACTTATACCAAATATACATCCTTTCAAAGTCATTTAACGAGTGTGAAAGAGACAAGTTCACTCGACAATCTTTTTATTTTTTCAGGAGTCGAAAAAGAGCTTAACCAACACTCGCGGGGCATCCCATAGGTAATGGTCAAAATTCTTGTGAGCAAGAATATGAGGTTTGAACGCAAAGTCATATCGGGACTATAAGGAACTCTTGGTCCTATGGAATAACTTCTGCATGGGAACCATATGACACAAGGGTTCTAACTAGGGCACCCATGTTTGGTAAGTCTCTAGCACTTACTGACGACACTTCTAGTAGTAGTGAGAAGGTTCTATGTCGCTAATAAATGGGTTCGTACCTAGGGTGTATGGATCACAGTCATAGGATGATGAAAGAATTCAAAATGGAGTGAAAACCTATCCCATATGTCGGTGAAAAAATATACATGTTGAAGGCATGAACGAGTGGTACGACACTAGAAACCGCAAAACATTATGGAGAAAACCRCCAAAAACCAAGTCTTTCCATTGCACTATCATTCCATAAGGTAAAAAAATAGCAACAACTATAGGAAGTGGGTAAAAAACTTCTACTAATAGTAAAAATAGACCATTTTACCATACCATTTGAGTTTTTTCACCCACATAGTGCATTTTAGGCCATTTTCCCCACRATCTTCAAGTGTCGATTGTGGGAGATATRATCAAGGAAATTAACAATCGTTTGGACCAAGTAAGTGCCCATCCCCTCTCCTTCAATTTCAATGGTTTAAATTTCAATTTTAGGCCCCATTTTTTKAGTATKAGAGAGCATGAGATGGAAACTAGGGTATACATGGGTGAAAAATCATCGGGTCGGGTATACGACCCCATATACGYAGGAACAGAAAATCATGCACACATATATGCAGCCCTATACGYGATTGTTATCATGTTAGCCAACGTACAAATCTGTGAACAATTTTTTTAAAAGGTTTTAACTCAAAAATTTGTTTGTCCTTAGCAGGATGGTTATTGAATGGAGGTAAAGGGAGCATGAAGAGATAGATGCAAYAGTGGAAAGAGATGCAAGGGCCCAACACGATTTAAAATTATGTGGCCTTTATAAAATTTGGGTTATCAAGGGAATGAGGGCTTAGGTGAGGTTTCTCCATTTTCTAGTAAACTAATGGGATTCAGAGACAAAGTCCTTCAACCTCGATGAGAAACCATTGAGGATTGAAGTGGATGACATATACTTCATCACAGGATTGTCTCACCGAGGCGAGGTAGTGAATCTCAAGGCCTGAGGGGATGGGGGTGGTATGGTTATGGAGGAGTACATTTCTACCCACTATGTTGCAGGAACAGATAAAGTAGGGAGCCAACTCCCTATAAGTGCGATCGAGAACCCGAGCTTAAATATCATCATGCTTGTACTCACACAGATTTCGAGGTCAGCCTCGTTGCCCCAGGAATCAAGGCCACTAATTTTTATGCGGTGGAGTGTTTAAGACCCATTGTTTATGACTGGTGTACCTCACTGCTAGCTAACATGAAGAGTTAGTCGACGGATTGAAAACAAGGGAAAATGAGAAATTTTGGATTTGCATCCATACTTTGTATTTTTTTCTTTTAAAGGGTTCCAAGTTTGAGCCCTAGAGTAGAGATTAATCCACATGGACAGCACGATCCAGCCATGTCACGATGGACTGAGGTGATGAGGTGGCTAGGAGGTGGTAAGGTGCCACCCCCCTACAATGATGAGTTCTTTTTTTGGTGGCTTCGACAGTTCATAGCCATTGATGACTATCCTTATGGAGGGATCGACTACAAAGGGGATCCTAACATGCCTTTGCCACCAAGTTCCACCTACGGTGATATTGGTAAGAAATGTTTTTATATATTTCATTTTTTTTGTGTTTTTCAATAAAAATAAAAAACGCAAATATTTTTGTATGGTATCAAGTATTAACAATTGTTGTGTTACACATATGTAGGTCCGCAATGGCCAGATGGATTCCCACAACATTGGCGGAGGGGCCGAGGAGATAAGAAAGTGGGTGGGGATGCAGAGAGATTTCTATAGAATGTGTAGGGGAACTTGTCTCGATTGATGCACAATATTCCTATGGTTCAAGTGGAGGATTTGCCAAAGGCGATGTTGCGGCAAGTGGTGGGTGTACCCCGTGTGTGGGTGTGACTCTTCCGGTGTCTCGCAAACCTCGTAGTGTGCTATCATGATACGCATCTGGCACCATAGGCATAGATGCCATGGTTATATTATATACTGGCCATATATGTATTTTGAGGGTGTGAGCCCTATTTTGTACTATGACACCATATTTTTTGAACTCGAAAGGATGAAATATAAAAAAAATCGGTCTTCGGATTTACTTATATATGTTACAATGTGTGAATGTATGGGTGTGTTTTTGTTTCTTAGTTATGTGAAAAATTTCAATCTAAAATATAGTTAGCATATGCATCGGATACGTGATTATAACTTCTAGGTATGTGATTATAAGTAAGAAAATCAAAGTATCGTTCCAAAAGTCGTACTCGTAGGAATTGTCGGAGTAGAGTAGGATCTCACACACAGTAACTGTTGTTCAACTGACATACAACTAACTGGTATTCTAGGAAAACCTCTAAAGACTAAACACCATGTGAAATGGCATCACGTAATATATTTATAACGATGCTATACTCAGCCACATTATTCATTGATGGTTCCAGATGAACGCCACCTGAAGACACCAGTTGGCCCTCAGGTGAGTAAATGACCTAAGCGACGGAAGCCATGTTCCATGTATGACGACTGTCACCATCCGCGAATCATAAGTAAATTGAAGACTCCGTTGACATCTTTCAACCAAGAGAAAACTTGATAAGCAAGTCGATGATAGAAAGGAAAATATCTATATACACTAAGATACACTAGTATACAAAGGTCACACCCAATATTGAGGGCTAAAGTGTAATACCTTTTAAGGTAGAGCCCATTTCTGGGCTCATCCAACATATTCCCTTCATAAGCTTCTAATTCGTAATCTCCTTTCTCTAAGACACATCGCACGATATAAGGACCATGCCAAATGGGGTTGAAATTGCCTGCCCCTAGCGGTTCTTTGGCTTGGTCATAAAGGAGAACCAAATCACCCTTAGTGTACTGTCAAAGACAGAAAGACTTATTGTACTGAACCTTAACACGTTTTTTACTCGCTTCGATAGTCGTAGAGGCATATCGACACTACTCATCGAGACGCTCTAGTTGTACGAGGTGTTCTTCAAGATCGAATGTATCAGGTAGGAGCTCAATTGCCAACTTAAGGGAAGGGATTTAGCATTCAATTGAAATAATTAACTCCATGCCATGTACTAACTGAAAAGGAGAGAAACTGGTGGAAGTATTTACCATGGTTCGATATGCCCAAAGTGCAGGGTAAAGCATCAGATGCTAGTCATATTTACTCTAGCTGACAATTTTCTGCAAGATGGCCTTGGGAGATTTATTCACCACCTCTACTTGTCCATTTTCCTGGGGATAGTAAGGGAATAATGACCATGCTTAAACCCCAGTTTCGATGCTAACTGTTTCATCATTTCATTCTGAAAGTGACTTCCTTGACCAGTGACATTATCTCTTGGGATTTAGAACTGGGCTATAATTTGGTTGAATACAAAGAACGTTGTAGTCTTACCATCGGATTTAATGGTAGGCATGGCCTCTTCCCATTTAGTAAAGTTAATCCACGACCATAATAATATGTTGGTGCCCCCTAGTCGAGGCTAGGTTACAGTCCATAAAATCTACCCCCCACTTGATGAAGGGACCAACGGTGACAATTGGGCGAAGAGGGGTTGGGTGCGAGCACATTTTTTATGTGAACACCTAGAAAGGGTGACACTTCTCGACCACTTCAATACAATCCTTAAAAATTAACGGCCAAAAATAACCGGCTTACACTATTTTTTGGGTTGTCGCAAGCCTGGATAAATGACAACCACAAACCCCACTGTGACAGTCATTGAGAATAGACTCGACTTCCTCATGAGTCAATCAATGACATAAAATATTATCTACCCCTCGATGATAAAAAGTGTCGTCGATAATAAGGTAGTTTTTAGCCTAATGACGTATACGTTGTCGATCATCTCTCGACAGATGTTGGAGTAGCTTCAAGGTTTGAAGATAGATCAAAATGTCTCCATACCAGGGGTCCGAAGATG
Source organism: Picea mariana (assembly GCA_032191745.1). NCBI lineage: Eukaryota > Viridiplantae > Streptophyta > Pinopsida > Pinales > Pinaceae > Picea > Picea mariana. The sequence continues at coordinate 13,535 of JASDQU010239103.1, forward strand.
AGATAAGGAAAATGTGTTCATCCGCAAATGAATCGTCATGAAAAATGTCCTGATCTAGTCAAGGGAAGTCCGATATCAACTCGGAAAAAACTAGCGATTTCTTAGACTTCGCCTAAGTGAAATCGAGATCAAATTCTTGCAAAATAATATTCCACTTATTGTATTTCCCCCCTATGATATGCCTGGTGAGGACGTATTGAAATTGATTGATATCTGCAACTATGGTAGTTTTGAAAAGTAAGATATATTGTCATGATCTTTGAACTGCATGTACAGCGGCCAAGTATTTAAGTTTAGGACCAACTAGGTTTCAACTGAGATAATAGAAAATGTGCTCATGGAGCTCATCATTCTCCTGAACCTGAACCATACCAACCGTCCCTTCAAATGGGACAATATAAAGAAAATAGTCTCTAATTTAGCCCGGAGGCTTTATCAGAGGCGTCGATACCAAATCTTTCTTAAGATCATCAAAGGATTTCTGGGCTCACTCATCCCATATAAATGGAGTGTCCTTCTTCAAAAGATGCATTAAACCTTTAGTTAAATTGGCATAGCTCACTATGAACCAACACAGGAAATTAGCCTTCCCCTGCAAACCTTGAAGTTTTCTAATGTTGCGTGGGGGAGGCAATCGAAGTAATGCCTCAACCTTCATAGGATATATTGTGATCTCATGATCAGACACTAAAAATCCTAAAAGACGGCCAGACCTAATGCAGAAGATGAACTTGTGAGGGTTCAACTGAATGGGATAATAACGACATCTCTCAAATACTAATCAAAGGTGAGCAGAGTGATCTACTCTCTTATGAGAGTGAGCTGTGAGATCATCCAAGTAAGCTTCAACAATATGCTTAAGATCGTGAAAATCAAAGGTCATGGAACGTGGGAAGGTTGTTCCGATGTTTTTAAGGCCGAAAGGCATTTTCCGGTATGCAAAATTATCCCAAGGACAAATAAACGTCGTCTTATGTTGATCCTTGGGTTTGATATAGATTTGATTATACCCTGAAAATCCTTCCATAAAAGAAAAGACTTTTCTTCCCATGCACTCATCAAGAATCTAGTCAATGAAAGGAGTAGGGAAGTTATCTTTAGGACAAGCCTTGTTCAGGTATCAAAAATCCTAATTTGAATTTTAGGGGGTATATGGTCTAAATTGGGATGCAAAAGTCATAAATCTATAAATCTAATAGATTTTCCATGTGGATCAAGGAGATGCCCACCTCCTCATTAATTAATTTGGCTAACAGGTTATCCATATGGGTCAAAGAGAGTCCCACCTCTCCATTATTGTAATGGGTTTTATTTTCCATTGCTTAGTTAGTTGGGTAGTTAGATATATTATTATAATAATAAAGACTCATTTAATGAGGTCTTTCCATTATTGTATCAGGTTTTATTTTCCACTACTTAGTTAGTTGGATAGTTAGATCTATTATATTAATAATAGAGACTCATTTAATGAGATTTTTTTTTACTTTGTCCAATGGACCTTTTTGTAATACTATACAAAGGCTTATCAAGCCTTCTTATAATATCAAGTTACTCATTTTGGCTTCTCTCATATTTTATATTGTTCATTGTGAGATTAATTAGCTATGAGTGATTTACTAGTAATTCGTTTTAGAGGTGAGGCTCCTCTTTGAGCCTCACCTCTCGAGTACTTCATTTACATGTTTTTTTCCATGTTTCTTTTCATGCAAGATTGGCATGTCTAAGATTCTCCTCTCTTGGCATTCAAGCCATCCAGATCTCATCCCCCAAGATCTGGGTCAGTGGTATCAGAGCGGGTACGCTCTCCATCAGAACAAGGGTTTGAAGCATGTTGCGGGTTCAAACACTTACAACAATCACCAACGTCATTTTGGTACTATAGTAATCCATTTTTCGGGCCATACACTGTAAGCATCACAATTGGTCCACAGGCACTATAGGGATTTTTTTGCCCTCGAATCTTCATTCACCATTACAAGGATAACCATACATGGATTCACTACATACATACATGGATCCATTACATCCATTGGTATGCAACATTTTAAAAAAAATTGCAGGGTGTCCATGCTTCCCATGGAGGTTCCACAACCTCTACAATAACTCATGATGATCTACAAACCCTTGGCATCCTTTGTGGCCCTCTACACTCAACCAAATTCAAAGAGATGATGCGAACTCTACACAACATTTTAGAGGCTCTACCACATCTCATTAGAAAAATCTCTTCAATATCTCAAATGGTTATTTCACGAAATCTCATTTGGCTTCCTGGTTTGAGAGATATCATCGATTGAATCTCAACATGTATTTGACCCAAGGAGGTCACGCGTACCACCATATTCAAATATATTTTTCTCCTTTCTCAGAAAATTACATAAGTATTTCCACATATGGATGGAAATATCTCTCCAATATCTCAAATGGGTATTTTGAGGTATTTCATTTCGTTTTCTAGTTTATGAGATATCTTTGTTTGAAGAAGCACATGTTTGTAACCAGCATGGCCGCACACCCTTCAAATTTGGCTTAGTTTTTCTCATTACATGGGCCACCTAAGAATAAGTTCCATATACTGATGAAAATATCTCTTTAGTATCTCAAATGGGTCTTCGACGGAATTGGATTTCATCACCTGTAGCAGAAGTTAAGAATATATTTGCAAAAGGATGCTCACAACCCCCAAAGTGATGATTTTTCCATATTATTTTTTTAATTTTGGGTTTTTATTAAAATTTCTTTATTTTTCTACCCATGTACAATGCCATTGTCAACTAGTTTATGGATCAATGACAAACCCACGGTTATGAGTCAACCACACAAAACCCTTCTCTTCATTGGGTATTTTCACATTGAAATCATAATGGTACAATAATGGGATTTCTCTTTTTAGCATGAGTGAAATGATGGGGACCATCATTTTCTAGGGGGGGGAGGGGGGAATGATCTGAATTTTATGGGGTATATGTGTTAATGTTTTATGCCATCATTATAGTTCTTTGCATTTCATAAAGACAAGAACATAATAACCACAAGATCATTGAGAAATACACATCCACAATAGACACAACATTTATCCTGGGAAACCCTCTAGGGGAAGAAAACCCAGCAAAACTTCCTTATCATAAATAGCTTATCAAATGTCCAAGAGATAATTCAACCAATACAGAAAA
>JASDQU010239104.1:9254-22394 GCA_032191745.1 Picea mariana
CTTCTTCTTGTTCGGACATTGTCCTGCATAATGCCCAAACTTGTGGCATGCAAAGAACTTGACTTTGCTCGTGTCCTTCTTCCCTTCACCCTTCGGTTTGTTTTCTCCCTTAGGACCCTTTCTGAATTTCTTCTTGTTGTTGGCAGCAAGAGCCACAATCTCCTCATCATGCCCTGTTGATGAACTGTCGTGCACATAACCTCTCTAGGTCTCCTCCTGAACAAAGTCATCCCAAAGATGTTCTCAATTGGGAAGCTTCTCCCTAGCCACAATGCCCTCAACAAAAACATCCCATTGTTTGGAAACTCCATTCAATGTTGTCATCACAAGCTCACTATCAGCAATGGCCTCCCCCACAGCTCCAAGCTCATCTCTCACATGTGTCAACTTGGTAAAATATGTGACCACATTTTCAGCCTTGGTCATTTTAAGGCTTTTCAGTTTTTCTCTCAAAACCATCTTCTGGTTTTCATTTGTACTCTAGTACAATTTTGTCAAGGACTACCACATCTCATAGGCATTTGTTTTCTCCATCACATGAGGAATCAAATGGTCCTTGATGGCATCAAGAATAATCCTCTTAGCCTTGATACTCTTCTTGGTGTATGTTGTTATAAGAGTGGCATCAGTAGGTACATTTACAGGATTTGTTGTGGAGTTATCAACAATATCCCATAACTCATTTAATTTCAACAGTAAGATCATCCTCTCCTTCCAAGCACCAAAGTTCACTGCCCCATCAAGTCTTTCCTCAACCCTCAAACCTGTAGTCATTGACCCTTTTCTACTCAAAATGAAAAATTCAAAATTATGTCTGGTGAAGTGACTGTTGTCTCACTTTTCTGACTTGCTGATATAAATCTGTCTCTCTTTAACTCGGCTCTGATACCATGTAAAATTTCAGACCCCACCCAGTTTCAAGTCTCATTGATTTTTCAGCGAATGTTTAATGCCCAAACCCATTTTTATGACAGCCAATTAAACTCAACATATAATAAAATTTTCAAAACTGAAACATGAGGATTTTGAACAATATTTAATGCAGAAATAAAACCATATCAGTAACACAATATTCAGAAATTTAACACAGTGATTTTTTGTCTAACAACGACCTTGGAAAAACCCACAAGGGGAAAGCCAGTGAGAGGGATTTTTTATTATTTCAGAGCTTCAGAGAAAATCTTTTACAACAGTCTAATCTTCAGCGAAAATTTACAAACTTATCTCAGAAAAATTTCAGCAAATCTCCTTCAGAAAATTTCCAGAATGCAACTCCTCGAAAACTGTGCCAGAAATCCGTATTGTGTATTGTTGTCTCAGCAATAAATGTTGTACAGACTACTCAATTTTTGTGCAAAAAATCTGTACGATTGTACAGTTGTTATAGCAATAAATGTTGTACAGGACTCCTCGAAAATCATGCCCTCTTTTATGTGTTTTATGTACCAATTTATGTGCAATAAATGCACCTCGAAAATTGTGCCATGCTACCTTGGAATGTGTGTTGTACTTATGTTGTACGGATTGCTTCTCTTTTCTATTGTACGAACTGTCAAAATCTGTATCGTACGGCCTCCACAAATTTTTTGTACCTTCCTCGATATTTGTGCCCAAAAACCAGTTGTACAAATTTCCAAAATATGTACAATACATCCCTATCAAGAGTTATACCTTCCTCGATTTATGTGCAAGTTGTTGCCTTGGAAAACATGCCCTCAACTTCTGCAAAATGTCTCTTTCCTCGAGCTCGACTTCCTCTTCTCTTGCTCTCTCAAAATGTTTTCATCCACCCAAGAATGGGTGCGTCCTCCTACCCTAGTCAACCTCATGAGGGAATCTCAAGAGTCATCTCATCCAACGATTGAGATTAGATGAGATCAACGGTGGAAATAAAATCACTTAAGTCACCCACTTTTCTTAAGTCTCAAAAAGTCACATTTTAATTTGTCTCTCACAAATTAAATGACTAGGGTCCACATTAGGCACTTTCTCACCCCTTAGGCGCCTAGGTGATGAGAAACATCTGCCTAAGTACTTTTTAATTATTTTTAACACTCCCTCTTACCGAGGAAAGTGTCACTCACCACTCCAAGCTTGTCCCTGAAAAATACAAACTTGCCTTTGCCCAAGGCTTTGGTGAGTATGTCTGCAACCTACTCATCTGTAGATATGTATTGTAGCTCAACTGCTCCTCTCTAAACATAATCATGGATGAAGTGATAATGAATCTAAATGTGCTTAGACCTGTCATGAAATACTGGATTCTTAAAGAGTTTAATGCAACTTTGATTGTCACAGTAAATCAAAGTAGACCTCAACTGCACACCAAACAATCCCACCAACAACTTGCTAAGCTAAAGAGCCTCACAATTGGCCTGACTGGCAGCCATATACTCAGCCTCTGCAGAACTCAAAGCCATTGACTTTTGCTTCCGACTGAACCAAGACACCACTGTGGAGCCTTATTTGAAACAACACCGAGAAGTACTCTTACGGTCACTGACACATCCTACCCAATCTGAATCTGTATAGCCCACAAGTCAAACTCCATCCCCTCTCTGATAGTCTAGACCATAATCCATTGTACCACAAAGATACCTGAGCACATGTTTTTCTTCCACCCAGTGCACTCTCCTATGCTCCACCATGAATTGACTGATAGTATTGACAACAAAACAAATATCTGGCCTGGTATTGACCAAATACATCAAAGAACCGATCAACTGACGATATAAAGTGGAATCAACCAACTGTGACTCAGAAGCATGAAGCTTCTTCCAGTTGGTAATCATGGGAGTGGTCATGGACCTACAATCCTCCATCTGGAATCTCCTCAGAATGTCACACACATACTTCCCCTATCCCAAGAAGATGCGTACAGACTCATGCCAAACCTCCAATCCCAAAAATTAGTGCATCAGTCCAATATCAGTCATCTCAAACTCTGAAGCAAGGCTCTCCTTGTAGCTACGGATGAGTCTCTTTGCCACTGTAATGAAAATTTCATCCACATATAGCAAGAGTATGAGAGGATCCTCTCCAACCAAAATGAAGTATAGGTTGGGATCTGCCTCACTCTTCTCAAAGCCCAACTGCTGCGAATAGACATCAATCCTCGAATACCAAGCTCTGGGAGCTTGTTTCAACCCATACAATGCCTTCTTTAGTCTACACACATGAGAATCTCTCCCATGCACCTCAAAGCCCAAAGGTTGCTCAATATACACCTCCTCTTGTATAAGATCGTTCAAAAATGTGGTCTTCACATCCATCTGGTGGATCTTCCAACCCATCTCTACTGCAATGGAGATCACTTACCTGATCGAGGTATATCTAGCAACCAGTGCGAAGGTCTCATCATAATCAACTCCCTCAGCCTGTGAGAACCCCCGAGCCACAAAGCGAGCTTTGTACTTCTCAATGATGCCATATGCAGCATACTTGACTTTATAGAGCCACCTGGAAGTCACTATTGACTTCCCCTCAGGTCTAGGAACAATTTCCCAAACATCATTCTTCATGATGGAATTGTACTCTTCCAACATGGAATCTCTCCAAACCTGTCTACCAGTAGCCTCCTACAAAGTGGAAGGCTCAGACTCCATGATATTGCTCACCATCGCGATGTAGCTACAAAATTTCTCGGGAGGTTTACTCTCCCCCACAACCTGCATGGGATTCCAAATTGAACCATGTGCCTCCTTCAAAGTATCATGAAGCCACTTGGGCTTCCTCCTCTCTGAAGTAGTGTCCCATGGAGGGGACTCCCCCTACTCAACCCCATCTCCTGAAGACTGTGATCCTGAAGTAAAATCTGGAGAACTCAATCCTGAAACATGTGGACTAGTAACCTGCGATCCTAACATCTATGGCCCTATCACCTATGGACTAGTCGTCATCGAAACTGGTGGCCCCGAACTTTGTGTCACTAAAGTATGGTGTGGACTCACCTGAATCTGAGGTGATGACTGCTCACCCCTCTCTCTACCTAGTGACTTCCTAAAGGCTCCATCCTCCTCAAATCTCACATCCCTCCTCAAAACTATCTTCCTCAAAGAAGGAATGTATATGCGAAAAGCCTTTGAAGTCTCGTTATACCTAACAAAGATCCCCCTCTCTGTCGTGGGTTCTATCTTTGTCCTCTTCTCAGAAGGGATATGTGAATATATAAGGCACCCAAAAATCCTAAAGTGCCCCACCTCAGACTTCTTTCCAAAGAAAGCCTCCTCATGAGTCATACTCCCCACTGCCCTGTGTGGACTTCTGTTCTGCAGATAAATTGCAGTGTAGCATGCCTCAGCCCAAACAAATAGTGGAATCCCCTGATCATGTACCATGGCTCTAGCAGCCCCAACTATGGCCCTATTCTTCCTCTCAGCAACCCCATTCTATTGTGGGTTGTAAGGAACAGTCAACTCTCTCCTAATGCCCTCTCCTGCACAAAAGTCCATGAACTCATTGGAGGTATACTCACCCCCATTATCTATCCTCATAACTCTAATTTTCTTCCCAATTTGGTTATTCACAAGAGCTTTTAACTCTTGAACTGATTAGAGACCTGTCCTTTGGTCTTCATGAAGAAAACCCAAGACTTCCGTGAGAATTCATCAATGAATATAGCATAGTATAAACAACCAGTCTGTTAGCGCTCTGTAATTTGCCTAAGGCTGCTGAGGCAATCACAGAGGTAACCTCGAACCGCTTCGAGTCTTGGATCTAGCCCTCCAAGACTCAGAGAGGGATCTCTCTTTTCGATTTAACTTGATATGGAATAGGACAGATGTTAGGCTAGCTATAAAAGTACGGGGTTTTTTATTTTTAATTAGTTGTGTTGGGACAGCAAGGAGGGCCATTGGGCAAATGGGGTTTGCGCTTGAATATGTGTTTCATTCTCAGATATGGAAAAATTTCTTACACAGGGCAAGGTAGCGGAAATATTGGATCGAAATAAGTTTGATGATGTCGGTTTGAGGAAGAAATAGGGGAGGAAAAAGCTAGGCAAAGGAGCAGCTAAGAATTCCTAAACTGAGCTTTCAGAAGAAAACATAAAGAATATCACAAGATCAGATGCAGAGTATCTGCTGATAAATTCTGCTCTATTACTCTTCTTCTGATAATAAGAAATTGAAAACAAATGTAAAGAGGACAGGAAATTACTTAAACAGAGAAAAAGAAAAACACCACCAATACATCCACACAAGAATCCTATAGCAAAAATAACATGTCCATCACTAATTGATCGTTTAAAATCACAAAAAGAAGTTTTTGGCCAAGCCCAACCCTCAGATCCAACAAAGAAAATTAAAATGCAGGTCAAAACCTCTCACACAGGTCTAAACCCTCTCCTCTCAGCCCAGTCGAACCCCCTTTCTGCCTTTTACATCTGCATAAATAATAAAAATCTCTCAGCCTTCCCAGGGCTTGCGCTCTGCCTCTGTTTTCTAAAAATAGATAACAGCTACAATCCTCTCGACACATGTCGCAGATGGTTTCCTAAAACAAACCAAACAGTAACAAAGAAAAAACTAAATTTAGAAGTTGCTGGTTGGTCGTCCCGAATTTGCTAAAGGTTGTTAGAATTTGCTAGCAGCTGGAGAATCGATACTCCAACTACTGCCTAAAATATAGGGAAAGTATGCCACTTGTAGTTTAACTGCCAGGTGTTCACTGTAAATGAACTCACTGTTTGCCATTTGGTTCAATCTATGCCTAAAAACTGGGATATTTTGCCACCTCGCTGACTATGAGCTCTGTATCTGCAGGATCGTCTGGTAAACTTCACTGTGCCAATGATTGATTATTCATTCTTATGAAAATCAATGGACCTACATTCCTCTACCAAGTGTTGATCACTAATTTCGTACCTGAGCGTGCTTGATATACCATCTATATGGAACTTTCATGATATATGAAGGAAGATTCACTACCCGAAACTGTATGACTAAACACCAAGGTTGCATTCTCTAAAACCCTGAAACTGCTCGGGAAACCCTTGACTGACAGTTGTATTTGAACGATGCTTCAAAACAATGATCTTTCTGCTTCTCGGATTCTTTCAATGCTACARAGCGTTTGTGGGATTTATCATCTGAACAGCCTGGTTGACATGCCATGAATCCTTCGACCGAAAAGAAATTTCCTTCACATAAATATCGCTTGGAAATTTTGTGGTTAGCATGTAGTTTGCATTAAAACCCGTCCCTGGAACATTGAAAATTATCCTTATATAATAATTGCCTCCATCCTGTTGGCTCGAAACACTCTTGATAGTAGCTACATGAAAAGGAATCATAACACCATAAATTGGTACCAAAACTGCATCGTTCTTTGTATCAACCTGAATCATAAGATCTCTTGTAGAAGGGATATTATCTACATTTTTGTAGGCAATCATCTCACTAGATGGCTTAGAAGAACTATGCTCGTCCCCTGAACCATTACCCCCTGATATTATTCAAGGACAACTGCGTAGATCCCTTGATTCTCACATCTACAGTTCAAAATCTCCACTGTGATGACACTATTCTTGATGATCTCTGAAACCAGTGGTGAAACAAGGAATGAGGACTGTAATGAACCTTACACTGCACTTTGTTCAATAATCCGCCCAAATGTGAATCCCTCCAGTTTAAAACTTACTGATCCACTTGAATGATTTTGAGGTAATCTCCACCTCTGGTTTTTCTAAGCCTCTGCAGAATAAAAGCATTTTAAGACCAGTGAAGCCAGCAAATTGCAATCAAAAGATTCCCACGAACAGCTTGATTTTCAGACTCAATATGCTTGTAGAGATTAGGCTAAAAGAAAAACATCTCCATCTCCTCGGGCTTTGTCTGTATAATTGTTTCCTCACTATCCATATCAGACCATTCTTGTTTCAAAAATGGGAGGCATCCTTTAAGTAAGGGCCAGAACTCAGCTTCTCTTTGCTGCATGAATGAACGTATTAGAATGAGGTAAAGCAGTGATTTGGCTCTCCCAATTTCTCTACAACTCTCAATAAGCCAAGGCAAGCAGGTCTCCAAATTTTCAAGCAAAGCATCAGACAAAGCCCCAACGATCTTTAAGTTTATGGACATGTACCAACTCTCTGTCGGCTTCTCATTTTTAGCATCGACCATTGGCTCAAGCGCACGAGAAAGAGAATTGTAAAAAGGCCATGATATTGTCCCAACAAGTTGCAAAGCTTTTTGGTTTAATTTCCATGTCTTTGGAAGAATCAGTATATTAGGCAAAATCATCATTGTGACTTCCTTCAAGCAATTAGGATTTTGTGCCCACAAATTGGACACTGTAGATTCAAGACATAAGTTTGCAACACCATAAGCTTGTTCTTTCGATCCCTTGGAGCCGCTTCTTATAATTGAATAGCATCTTGACAAGGTATTAGACAATGCCTTCAACAAAGGAAAAGTATCAACAACTGTAATAGCATTCAGCTTGCAGACACTCAGATCAACAGCCACATGACAGTCTACCATAAAGTTTGGTGTTGGCGCTGGCGTTGGCTTGTGTGTTTATTGTTGGTGCTTGACTTGTGTTGTTGTTGATGCAGATGYGTGGCTCCCTGCAATCGACACMTTGAAACTGGTTCAAACACCTGGCAGAGGGTTTTAAAAGCTGTGTTTTATATATATATTTTTTTTATCTCTCTGTGGGCAATATCCCACATTCACGTGGTAATTTGAAGTTTGGGTGATTATAAGGGCCAACAGTTATGTAKTCTCTCGATGAAGTGATCCCGAGGCTTGGGMTTTGGGGTTTGGTGTTGGCGYTGGAGTTGGCTCGTATGTTTKTTGTTGGTGCAYGAAATGGCGCTTATCCTTGGTTCTGAAGGCTTGGATATTGGYCGTCGGCCAGTATACCCTTTTGGGAAAATAATCTCTTTTTAGGTTTTTATTTTTTAATAAACTATAAAAAGTTTATGTATTTGAAAAAMCAAAACATAACACTTTGCATAAAGGCCGAGGGGCCAATTTTGGCTCAATTCACCAAATTTTGGCTAATAATCCAAAGTTATATTTGCCGACAAGAATTACCTTTTACCATTTCAAACCAATCCACCATTTTTTGCTAAAAAATGCATCGAAACTCGCTTTGAGGCTCGCGCGCAGGAACTCCTTTTATGCTTGGTCAGTGTCGAGCACTTTCTGCCGCCTTCTCCATGCGTCATGAGCAAACACATCTGCCTGAAATAGATAAATATTATTCAGAACATTGATTCCCTATTATATAGGGTTCTAACATAGGCTCCACCTGGGGAAGATAACTCCGAAGGAGATGTCTAGAACCGCTGAACTCTGAATTTCATCGACCAGTTGATCATTGGGCTGCCCCCAGACTGTAAACTGAAAATAAAACTATGAACGGATAAAAAACGTGCTCATCATGTTGAGCTTATTGGCACATTCCTACCTACCCTACTTTGCTAACAGTTATTGCTTCAATCAGGTAATGAAAAAGTGCCAATGAAGCCAACACAGCAGTTGATCCCATGATTGGGCTTCCTCATCATGCTTGACGAAAATCAAGGCTGAAACATGTACTGGCAACTGGTGATGGCTCGAGTCCTTGCAGAAAAAACATGATTGAACAGTTACACTAAAAAGGAGCTTCATATAATTTGCAACCGGGTCAATAAATATACGATCTATTTCTTGATTCTCCAGGTATTCCTTCAGCATTCCAAAATGGATAAGTTTCCCATCCGTGTCCTCAATATTAGACCATGATTGCAACTGTTCAATTCCAGACTTATGCTTGCAAACAAAATATTCATCAATCAAAAAATTGAAAGATGATACAATATCTTTTGGTTTTGGAGACGTAAGATTCTCATAAAATTGGTTTGGATGTTGGAAATTGTAAGACTGAATCTGAGTATTCAAGAGCTCAATATCATTTTCAAGTCTTTCAGAAAACAGCTCGAGAACACACATTTTAATTTTATGAGAAAAAAATTTCGATTTCCAACATTGAAACACGACTGTTAACGAAACTTCATCAAATTGAAAATCTGCTAACTCACCCCTGCATTCTTCTATGGCTTCACAATATATAGGATTTGCCACATACCCTGTCATCTTGAAGCATCATCAAGGATTTGAAATCTGGATTCTTCAGCAGTAGAGTCGCTTGTGAACTTTGAAGCTCGGGATCTTGAACAATGGAGTCGCCAAGTGAATGGTACAGCCTTCTTGTGTTTGGCTTCTGTTCACCATCAGAAGTCAAATCTGAACTTGAAGTGCACCTCTGGAGAAGTCCCCAGTGGAGTCGCCAAAAATGTTAGCGCTCTGTAATTTGCCTAAGGCTGCTGAGGCAATCATAGAGGTAACCTCAAACCGCTTCGAGTCTTGGATCTAGCCCTCCAAGACTCAGATAGGGATCTCTCTTTTCGATTTAACTTGATATGGAATAGGACAGATGTTAGGCTAGCTATAAAAGTACGAGGTTTTTGATTTTTAATTGGTTGTGTTGGGACAGCAAGGAGGGCCATTGGGCAAATGGGGTATGCGCTTGAATATGTGTTTCATGCTCAGATCTAGGAAAAGTTCTTACACGGGGCAAGGTAGCGGAAATATTGGATCGAAATAAGTTTGATGATGTCGGTTTGAGGAAGAAATAGGGGAGGAAAAAGCCAGGCAAAGGAGCAGCTAATAATTCCTAAACTGGGCTTTCAGAAGAAAACATAAAGATTATCACAAGATCAGATGCAGAGTATCTGCTGATAAATTCTGCTCTATTACTCTTCTTCTGATAATAAGAAATTGAAAACAAATGTAAAGAGGACAGGAAATTACTTAAACAGAGAAAAAGAAAAACACCACCAATACATCCACACAAGAATCCTGTAGCAAAAATAACATGTCCATCACTGATTGATCGTTTAAAATCACAAAAAGAAGTTTCTGGCCAAGCCCAGCCCTCAGCTCCAGCAAAGAAAATTAAAATGCAGGTCAAAACCTCTCACACAGGTCTAAACCCTCTCCTCTCAGCCCAGTCGAACCCCCTTTCTGCCTTTTACATCTGCATAAATAATAAAAATCTCTCATCCTTCCCAGGACTCGCGCTCTGCCTCTGTTTTCTAAAAATAGATAACAGTTACAATCCTCTCGACACATGTTGCAGATGGTTTCCTAAAACAAACCAAACAGTAACAAAGAAAAAACTAAATTTAGAAGCTGCTGGTTGGTCGTCCCGAATTTGCTGAAGGTTGTTAGGATTTGCTAGCAGCTGGAGAATCGATACTCCAACTAATGCCTGAAATATAGGGAAAGTATGCCACTTGTAGTTTAACTGCCAAGTGTTCACTGTAAATGAACTCACTGTTTGCCATTTGGTTCAATCTATGCCTGAAAACTGGGATATTTTTCCACCTCACTGACTATGAGCTCTGTATCTGCAGGATCGTCTGGTAAACTTCACTGCGCCAATGATTGATTATTCATTCTTCTGAAAATCAATGGACCTGCATTCCTCTGCCAAGTGTTGATCACTAATTTCGTACCTGAGTGTGCTTGATATACCATCTATATGGAACTTTCATGATATATGAAGGAAGATTCACTACCCGAAACTGTATGACTAAACACCAAGGTTGCATTCTCTAAAACCCTGAAACTGCTCGGGAAACCCTTGACTGACAGTTGTATTTGAACGATGCTTCAAAACAATGATCTTTCTGCTTCTCGGATTCTTTCAATGCTACAGAGCGTTTGTGGGATTTAATCATCTGAACAGCCTGGTTGACATGCCATGAATCCTTCAACCGAAAAGAAATTTCCTTCACATAAATACTGCTTGGAAATTTTGTGGTTAGCATGTAGTTTGCATTAAAACCCGTCCCTGGAACATTGAAAATTATCCTTATATAAGAATTGCCTCCATCCTGTTGGCTCGAAACACTCTTGATAGTAGCTACATGAAAAGGAATCATAACACCATAAATTGGTACCAAAACTACATCGTTCTTTGTATCAACCTGAATCATAAGATCTCTTGTAGAAGGGATATTATCTACATTTTTGTAGGCAATCATCTCACTAGATGGCTTAGAAGAACTATGCCTGTCCCCTGAACCATTACCCCCTGATATTATCCAAGGACAACTGCGTAGATCCCTTGATTCTCACATCTACAGTTCAAAATCTCCACTGTGATGACACTATTCTTGATGATCTCTTAAACCAGTGGTGAAACAAGGAACGAGGACAGTAATGAACCTTACACTGCACTTTGTTCAATAATCCGCCCAAATGTGAATCCCTCCAATTTAAAACTTACTGATACACTTGAATGATTTGGAGGTAATCTCCACCTCTGGTTTTGCTAAGCCTCTGCAGAATAAAAGCATTTTAAGACCAGTGAAGCCAGCAAATTGCAATCAAAAGATTCCCACGAACAGCTTGATTTTCAGACTCAATATGCTTGTAGAGATTAGGCTGAAAGAAAAACATCTCCATCTCCTCAGTTCAAAATCTCCACTGTGATGACACTATTCTTGATGATCTCTTAAACCAGTGGTGAAACAAGGAACAAGGACAGTAATGAACCTTACACTGCACTTTGTTCAATAATCTGCCCAAATGTGAATCCCTCCAGTTTAAAACTTACTGATCCACTTGAATGATTTGGAGGTAATCTCCACCTCTGGTTTTGCTAAGCCTCTGCAGAATAAAAGCATTTTAAGACCAGTGAAGCCAGCAAATTGCAATCAAAAGATTCCCACGAACAGCTTGATTTTTAGACTCAATATGCTTGTAGAGATTAGGCTGAAAGAAAAACATTTCCATCTCCTCAGGCTTTTTCTGTATAATTGTTTCCTCACTATCCATATCAGACCATTCTTGTTTCAGAAATGGGAGGCATCCTTTAAGTAAGGGCCAGAACTTAGCTTCTCTTTGTTGCATGAATGAACGTATTAGAATGAGGTAAAGCAGTGATTTGGCTCTCCCAATTTCTCTACAACTCTCAATAAGCCAAGGCAAGCAGGTCTCCAAATTTTCAAGAAAAGCATCAGACAAAGCCCCAACGATCTTTAATTTTATGGACATGTACCAACTCTCTGTCGGTTTCTCACTTTTAGCATCGACCATTGGCTCAAGCGCACGGGAAAGAGAATTGTAAAAAGGCCATGATATTGTCCTAGCAAGTTGCAAATCTTTTTGGTTTAATTTCCATGTCTTTGGAAGAATCAGTATATTAGGCAAAATCATCGTTGTGACTTCCTTCAAGCAATCAGGATTTTGTGCCCACAAATTGGACATTGTAGATTCAAGACATAAGTTTGCAACACCATAAGCTTGTTCTTTCGATCCCTTGGAGCCGCTTCTTATAATTGAATAGCATCTTGACAAGGTATTAGACAATGCCTTCAACAAAGGAAAAGTATCAACAACTGTAATAGCATTCAGCTTGCAGACACTTAGATCAACAGCCACATGACAGTCTACCATAAATTTTGGTGTTGGCGCTGGCGCTGGCTTGTGTGTTTGTTGTTGGTGCTTGACTTGCATTGTTGTTGATGCAGATGCGTGGCTCCCTGTAATCGACACCTTGAAACTGGTTCAAACACCTGGCAGAGGGTTTTAAAAGCTGTGTTTTATATATATATATATATATATATATATATATATATATATATATATATTATCTCTCTGTGGGCAATATCCCACATTCACATGGTAATTTGAAGTTTGGGTGATTATAAGGGCCAACAGTTATGTAGTCTCTCGATGAAGTGAGCCCGAGGCTTGGGCTTTGGGGCTTGGTGTTGGCACTGGCGCTGGCTCGTATGTTTGTTGTTGGTGCACGAAATGGCGCTTATCCTTGGTTCTGAAGGATTGGAGATTGGCCCTCGGCCAGTATACCCTTTTGGGAAAATAATCTCTTTTTAGGTTTTTATTTTTTAATAAACTATAAAAAGTTTATGTATTTGAAAAACCAAAACATAACACTTTGCATAAAGGCCGAGGGGCCAATTTTGGCTCAATTCACCAAATTTTGGCTAATAATCCAAATTTGTATTTGCCGACAAGAATTACCTTTTACCATTTCAAACCAATCCACCATTTTTTGCTAAAAAATGCACCGAAACTCGCTTTGAGGCTCGCACGCAAGAACTCCTTTTATGCTTGGTCA
>JASDQU010239105.1:18469-29003 GCA_032191745.1 Picea mariana
CGATTCCAGAGACACTAAAACAGTGAATGAATATACTCTGAGGTATAGACAATATACACATAATATACTAGACAAAATCTTCATAAGGAAACACCATCAAAATATAGTTAATATGAATGTTAAATACATGAATCCATTTTTCTTAAAATTTAGAATAAAGGATTAAAGTAACAGGAAATTATTTAGCCTATTGACAGACCACAGTAAGCCAATACAGAACCCGTAAATATTTATCATTTACAGGATATAAAGCTTTTGAACTTGAGAGGTATCATTTAGTAAACAAATTTATGAAAGTTCCTTTTAGGGGCTCTCTCTTTGGGGTTACAGGTTATGGGCGGGGATGGTATACAAGCGAAAGGGCCCTTTGAGGCAGATGAGTGGAGCTAGGTTGGGAAAACATACTAAATGGAGTATAACTAGCCACGATCGGAATTTATAGCCTACAAAACAAATATAACTCTTTTAATATGGACAAGGAAATACTGCAATTACAATGCAACGCTCTCACCCTAATAAACTTAATTTTTGGAATGAAACTAAGGGACAATCCTGTAGAAGCTCAATACCAACCAATGATACAGGATGGTGAAGCAGAGCGAAAACAATATGCCCTATAGGCAATCTATTCGCGAATCACCAAGAAAACAAAGGAACGCGGTATCAACCCTTTCGGAGTTTCCAGAATTGATAAGAACACAGTAATAAAATTACTTAGCAGAGGGGAGGAACTTCCAGAACCTTCCTTGAGTTTTGGCAATAATAAAATAACCTCTTACTGATAGTATAATCACTGCGGCACGTAGGTTACCCATAATGGTTGCAAGAGGAAAAGAACTCAGCCACAAATCTATGACTAGAGATGCAGAGGTAACGAGAAACTTTCCAGTATGTTAGATAGCAATGCTGCCTCCTCTATGAGAAAAACCTCATTGTTGTTTCCCTTCACCAAGAAATCAGATTTGCAGAGCTAGAATTCTGGAGAACCTCCCCACAACAAAATCCATTAACCTAGCGAACTCCTTCCTTGGAGAATGAGGTCTGCGGGTACAAATGACCAGGTGGTGAGATAGACTTGGCACATCCATATTGGATAGCAGGTCAGATGATGGCCTCGACTGTAGCATGTACCCTACCCACTTTAATGCCCTATCTAGGATTAAGTGCATAACAGGCCCACCCCTGTTTTGGTATTCAATGAGCAGTTGAGTAAGGAAGCGCCTGTGCGACTCATGGAAACCTTTAACCCTAAATCACAATAAATGCAGTTAATACAATGTACAGTTAACACTATGTTTGGGCAGGTGGAGCCGAATGGGATGGCTAAGTGCATATCGGACCTAAACCCTAAATCACATTAAATGTAATTGATACAATGTACAGTTGACGCTATGTTTCGGACAGGTGCAGCCAAATTGGATTTCTAGCATGGGTAGAGGATTTTAAAGTATTCACACTCTAATTTAAATGGGAAGCCTTACCTAACCACTATCCCGTATCCATATACTTTTAAACTAAACGGGTCTTCTTATATTAAACTTTTCACAGAGGAGTATAGTCTAATACTCTACTTTTACCTAAGACCGTTTGGTCGTTTTTATTGTGTGATTGTGTGTATGGTCCAACGCATGAGGCCTAGGATCTAAATCCCAAAGTCATTTGTAATGTAAACATATGGTAATGGTTTATATGTATGGTCTAATGCGTAAGGTTCAGGCCATAAAATCCCAAAGTCATTTGTATTGTTAAGGCTGTGGTAATGGTTATAGGTACAAACAGATAGGAAAGTAATTATAATTACAGGACTTTAAATAAACATTGAAATGGGGAATAAGCACTTATTATATCGTCGATTTGAAAATTTTAAGTTGAAAGGTAATGACAGTTCACGACAGTAAGGACTCTAGTAAACTCTTAGATTCAAGCTATATAATAGAAAGCCTACTTTCTTGAATCCTGAAGCTATTCATGGATAAATGTACAAACAATCTTTTTTTTTGACAGTTTTTAAGGTACATTACAAAAATTAAGGTGGTGGTTGGTCGTAAACTATATGGTGGATAAATACATGAGAGGCCCCATAGTCATTTGTTAGGGAGGTTGGTTTAATAGTTTGGGCATTTCAATGAACGTAGATTGAGCATGGAGGGGAATGGTATTCTCATTCATGATCATCAATTCAAACGAAGATAGGAGAAAAAGGATAGTTCACACAATGGAAGAAGGAAGATGTCATGAATCCCATTGTAATCTTGGCCAAGATTTAAATTGATGGGTAGTTTGAGGCTTTTGAGAGGTGCATAGCCAATATTTTTGTGAAAGAGGAAGAACCCGGTGAAGACTAGATGTAATGTTTGAAGTGTTAAATTAATAGACTGGTGTTTCATGTAGATTTTCCTCCATTAATGGATTGTGTGCATTGATTTGAATTGCATTGTTGTGTGCTCCTAGTAATTACAACATCTACAGTTAATAGACTATCTACACTACTAATGTATCAGAGCATGTTTGATCACCACATGTGAGTGATGATGACACACCGATGTTTTGACATTGTAAAACCCTATGGGGAAACATCCAAGACCCTCGCTAACGTGGGCACTTGGACCAATTTATTAATGCAAAAGAAAAATATTACATAGAGATTTACAAGAGAGTTTATCGCAATCGATCATCAGTAAATGACCCTTAGTAAAGAATGATCTTTAGAAGAGGATAGCCTAAGTGGAATCCAGGTAGAATAAACACACATGGGTGCTCCAAAGTTTTTGAGGAAATTATGAATCCGTTAAAGGTCGAGGGATTCCTATAGGAAGATCCGGACAATTAAACTGAACATGTTTCAAGTGTGGACCACAAGGGCACCAAAATCATATGTGTCTAGAGAAATTATATGTCAGTTGAATGCAAGAATAAAGAACATGTAAATCTCCATTGGTGAAGATTACAATTGGGTTTATTGTTGGAGACAACACATATCTTAATTGAGGGAAATGGCTTAGGCTTGAGATTGCAACAATATTTTCCATAATAGGGATTTTGGTCCCAGCAACAATAGTGGTGAAGGTGTTCTAAAATATATCTATTCTAAGAAAGAAAAAGGGGAAGAACTATGATTTTATTAGTAGATCTTTGCACATACCTATGTTAGGTTATTTACACACTTAGGAGTTAGTTAAGATAAACTTGGTACAATATTTCCTTAGGTTAAAGTGTGTTTCTTTAGTATGCATTTGTAATTATGTAATTCGACGGTCATAATTTGTTCTAGACATAAAGTGATCTAATGACTCATATTCTCCTCAATACTAATGGCTATATTGATTCGACCGACCCCACACATATTTTTGGGGGGTGATGCACCTTCAGACCATGTTGTCTCACAATGTATTCATCCTTTGGTTGATGAAGTGCTCATTTTGATGCAATCTTTGACCGAACCCACTCTTCTTTTTGAGGGTGATTTGCCTTCAAATCATGTTGTCTCACAACCTATACAGCCAGTGGTTGAGGAAGTGGTTGTTCCAATGAAATATTCGGTCGACCCCACTCTTCTCTTGGAGAGTGTTGTGTCTACCAAATGGTCACGCAGATGCAAAATCTTCAGCTGATCCCACTCTTCTCTTAGAGAGTGTTGAGTCTACCAAAGTGGTCATGCCGATGCAATATTTGGCTGACCCCACTCTTCTAATAGGGAGTGATGTGTATACCAACTATGATTTTAGCATTTCCAGTTTAGTACTTTCATAACAAGGGGACATTCTGTCCACTTCGGTCACACCCCCTCCAAGTCCTAGGATGGTTTCCTTTGATTTGCATGACCTGGTTGAGACTCTCCTTCCTTCTTATACGCCTTTTCAAATAAGGGTTGAATTTAATTCAAAAAACATTTACCGATGTATTGTAGATGAAGGATACTTTGGAAGTATTTTGTCCTCCTGGGATTGGAAACCTTTGGGTTCTCCTGAGCTTGTGACCACTTCGCACGAGTTGTTGGATTTTGACAGATGTCCTAGCGAATATTTGGGGATTCTTCCTCAATTTCCTATCTCATTAGGTGGTAAGATTTTCCTTGTTTATGTTATAGTGGTGCAAGGCCCATTATATTTCAATACGCTCCTTGGGTGTGATTATGTATACACTATGAATGTTGCAGTGTATACTCTCTTTCGGGTGATGCATTTCCATCACAATGGAAGCATTTTCACTATCGACTAGTTGGCGTCTGATAATCACCATCCTAATTCAATGTTAGTTCAAGATGACCCTTTATATATATAAATTATTCATGTAGACTCTACCCCACCACAGGTAAATTATGTGGCATCTTATCCTCCATGTTCAATAGGAGCCCTTTCTTCGCCCACTTGGTCTGAGTGATATTGAGTTTCCTTTCGAGCTTGATCTCGTTGTTTGTAGATCCTCAAGCCCTTGTGCTTATGATTCTTTGTTGATAGACAGTTCTAGTCTTGGATAGAACCTTCATCATCATATGGAATATGGTCAATTTGTTTTCCCATTTGGGACTGTCAACCCTCCTCGTTTGACTGATTTATCAGATTTTGAATTTTCTTTTGATGAGGCTATCCTTTAAGCCATGACTATGGTTTCTATACCGTGGGAAGACTTACACCATGGTTTGTGTTTTCTTCCCTTTTGGGAGACTTTCCATGTTGACTGTCGAAGAGACTCTTGTTCAGATCCTAGCATTGGGATCTAATTGAACTACTACCACACATGAGATGTAAGCTCGTGCAGTGCTTTGTACCATATTGTATAGTCCATGTTTGTTGTTTTCAAGTTTTGTATTCAATAACACCTCTTATTTTCTGATGTTTCTATCTATATTGGATTTATTAACTTTTGTTTGAGTGTTATTGGCCTTATATGCAGGATCTTGGAGACATTTTTCTTTGACAGTTTCTCATCGTATCGTTTGGTTCTAACAAGTATTGACCACGAGACTGGCATATAGGCCAGATTTTTTCCTACTTTCATTTTCTGCCTTATCCATTTTCTGGTTCATTTAGCCTTAGGATCGACCCCACTGAATTGCAACACTAACCTTCCTTGTCGATAAGTGTGTCATACTTTATGTGGTAGATCCTTCCTTCGATGGGAATCCTAGTTAGATCCTTGTTTTTCGTTTGGTTTCCATTCCATAGTACTTCATAGACACGAGAGTCTTGTTTAGTCCCGCCATGACTTTTTGTTGAAGCCTCATAACTATTCTTCATCTTTCTCTGGCCTATACTGGAGGGAATCCCTAATGAGAATGGTTTATTGTCTTTCAAGCTTGCTTGAATTTTGAAAGCAACATCCAATGAGACTTTATTTATTATTTTCGATCTCATATGGATTACTTGAGAAAAGAAGACCCCCTGGAGTCTTCTTTAATCCCTTTTCAGACTCTCTAGAATGAAAATATTGTCGAGCGATCTTGTTGCACTTCATGCTCATCAAACTCAAATTTGAGGGCACATCTGTCCGGCTATAGTTTACCCCTTTTTTGGTCCAGATGGATAATTTTAGGAATAAAGGTATGCCCTAGGAACTTCGGTTCACTAGGAGATTATTCTCAGGCGTAAGTTTAACCCTTTTTCGGGACCGAGGGACT
Organism: Picea mariana; assembly: GCA_032191745.1. Classification (NCBI taxonomy): domain Eukaryota; kingdom Viridiplantae; phylum Streptophyta; class Pinopsida; order Pinales; family Pinaceae; genus Picea; species Picea mariana. Next base: position 24,087 of record JASDQU010239105.1, read on the forward strand.
AAATTTTTGAAAAAGTAACATTCTCCTCAGTTTTGGTTTATCTCTTTTTCGTGCCTTGGAAATTAACGATGAAAAAGGAACTCCCTCGGAGTCCATATTTAATATCCTTTCAAACTCCTTAAATATGAAATTTTTTTCAGTGACCTTGTTCCTTTCACACTCGTTAATTGGTCCAGATAGAACATCTATTTTGCATGATTTTAAGCCTTTTTTCCAGGCAATAAATTATCCAGGAAAAAGGTATGCCTAATGATACTTGTCTCGCCAGGAGAGTTATCCTAAGTTATATTTTATACTTTTTCGAGCTAAGGAGACTAAACCTAGAAAAAGGTTGTGAGTCAATAGTTAATCTCTTTTCAGTCTACTTAAAATTGAAAATATAGACGAGTGATCTTGTCTCAATCACACTCATTAAAATGGTTTTGAAGAGACATTATTTTGGTATAATTTTAACCCTTTTTCGAACCGACTAGAATAATTGTGAAAAAAGAAATCCCTAGAGTCTTATGTTAGCATTTTTTCAGACTCTCTAAAACGTGAAAAAACCACCTAGTTTACCTTCTGTGGGATCGTAAAAATTCGCATGCAATGAGTCTTATTGTGTCATCCTTAATCGCACTGTGGGTCTCATCTTTGCATCATTGTTCTAATTTCGGATCCATGCTTCTCTCAATTATGACCTTCAAATCATTCCTTAAACGTAAGCCTTGCAACACTTTTTTCCTTTGCGATATGACACCTTGACCCATGGAGGAATTTTCTTCAGTGTCCTTATCCTGCACATGTCTCCTTGCACCAAGCATCAGTATGTTCCATGCTCCTTGAACTAGTTTTCTTTTCCGCAACACTCATTCCTCCTCTGTAATGTAGCATTATTTTATTCCTTTTCAAGATTGTTAAAAATTGGAAAAAGATAAAAAAATCAAATACTCCAAAAAGAGGGGACGGGATATATAAATTATTTTTCGGCAGCAAGATAGTCACCCTTTGACAAAGCACATCCTTTCATTTGTTTTCCAAGCATTGGGATCTAGTATGACCTTCTAGAGCTATTCTCGCTCCATAGAGCTATGCCCCCTTCCATTTCATTACACTTCCAAACATATGGAGAGTTTATGGTGCATCCTGCATCATCGACTTATGTCAATGTTACATTGCCCGAGTCTCATCATTTTTCGTTCTTTTTTTCAAGGGAGGTTTTATCCAACCTGAGTTGTCCATTTTGCATTTTGTCTCTTGACCTTCATGAGTTGACCATCCCGAGAGTCCAGTCAAGTCTCGATTCAAAATCGATGAAGTTATATACCTGATGATCTAGATCCTCCAATCTTTCCTCGACGACATGTCGAATACCTCAGAGTAGTGAGTCTTGCACTCCTATTGTAATACTACCTAAGTTGTTGAAGATATTGAAGTCGTTTTTCGAGATATGATGTTCTCATCTCTAGCCATAGGCGTCAATACTTATTGAAGATGCATATTATTTGTACTTGAATATCATCAAATAATTTTGAGATGTAGATCCTCTTTGTATTTCTAATGGATATACTTTATATGACATGGATCTGCATTTTACTTGATTGGCATCCATGATTAGTTCATCCAGAGCATGGGTATGCCTGCCTCAGAGAGATTATTAGTATTTTGCAGATGGTGTGCTCTCAAGCTGTTGTCCTGTGCTCACTCGACTTTGTGCCTTCCAACTGATAAAGATATTGTAATGTATTCCAACCATCAGTTTCTCTTTTAACCCCACACATTAGGGGGAATCTATTATAGCCGAAATATTCCCTACCTATGCATACATGGCATTGGCCTTTTCACTTACACAATTTTCCAAATTATTGTTGCGAATATTTCTTAAAAAGACAATTTTTTGGAGCATGTACACATCTTGTTCCACTATTGCATGTGTACACACACTAGTTTCATACTAGAGAACCCATGTTTACCTCCAAGATTTGCAAAAAATAAAAAGTTGAAAAGATTTTGGCGGAGTTAGCAGGCTATTGGAGGTTTCTCAACCATTTTACCCATTGTAGCACGTCCCCAAACCGAATAACCATATTTTTGTCATATAAAAAGAGCTCTTGGGATCTCATTCCAACATCCAGCAAGATAAAAGAGAAACTCTACCAAAATCCATTCCTCCTCTAGCCAAAGTTTCGTATCCCTTTCTGAGATTTGGCCTCAACATTCCCTCTTCAGCCTTTTCTCCTTATACAATCCCTTCTATTTTCCCAAAGAGATCAGTTGATTGTGAGAGGCAGCATGAGAATGATGCACTTGGAGCAATAGTAAGAGGAGCTTGGGCCTTGTTCGTGAAGCATTTTTACGATCAAGAAGGTTGTAATATTTTAATCGTCAATTTGAATAAGAGTTATTTTCATGTCCCAATTCATTGCATTTTTGTATCTTTATTTCTTAATACATCTACATTTAAATCTGAATGATAACATTGATAAGTAGAGATTGCATATTTATAGCATATTTTTTCTAAGTGCTCTTGTAGGTCAGCTTCAGGAGGAGACACACAGCTTAGGAAACTACATAGTTGAAGGAAGTTTGCATCGGACGTTGGGAACTAAGGAACACTTATCCATCTTCTTTCTTCTTTTTTTTCTCTTTGTTTGGGTTTTTTTTTTGGATAGCTTATGATTAGGACTATCTTTTAATGGAATTTTTTTCTCTTCCTATATTCTGAACCAGTATAGTAATAGGGGGATTTTCCCCACTGACACTACTTTGAATACTTTTTGTCTTTTTGAAGAGGCTACACATGAAATTGGATAGAAGAAAAAATCATTTTTTTGTGTGATGATGAATTAGACATAGGAATTCCATGAAAAAGGATCATCAACACCTATGAATTCCATTGGCATCTAACTATATATATTTTTTATATTAATGTAAATACATATTTTGTTCTTGGAAAAAAAAGTTAAAATTTGAATTAATAAAAGATCTATGAACAAATTGTACAATAGGGTTTTACAAATAAAAAATGATGATTAGAAGACATKCTCTAGSATCCACATATAATAATATACCTATATACCTTTTCAAACTTCCAATTTAATAATTTCTTTGAAACCTACAAGTATACTATTAGATAAACTGAGATAATAACAATATCTTTCGATAGAAAATTCTATACTAATGTTCTTGTTTGGGATTGAGTCAGGTGTTCAATTACATATTTACCTTTCCTTTTAGATTTCTTTCCAGCAACTTAAGTCCAAACTTATTAATTGTACTGGGGCATAGTCTATGCATTGTAAATCAAATTAACTTCTTCTTCTTCTTCCATAGGGATGAGTGGAGGCCTTGGAGTGGTTGTCAAGTTTCCCATGGAGCCTTTATTTTTTCTTAGGTGTATCCTCCCATGAGTTTCAAGTATATTTATAAGGGAAAAGGACTCTCACACGAATTAGTGGGGCTTCAAGTAACAATTATGTATTCTTTGTCTCTTGACCCAAAGTGACTTTTCCTATAGTGCTCTTGATTTCTATCAACTAATGGTTCACCTTAGCACTATGTCACCATGTAGTATTCAATTTTGTTTCATTTTGAAAAAGGATTGTGATATCCCCCAAAATAAATTATTTTGAAATTTAAATTCATTGGAAATTTATTCCATTTTTAGTAAATTCGAATTTGGAAAATTTTTGCCATTTATGGCAATTTCGAATTCCGAATTTAATAATTGTAACTAATTATTATGACTATTGGGTAGAGATATGTTTTGACCCAACCAACTATTGGACTATTACACTTGTATGAAAACATAATATCTTATATTAATTGTAGGAGGACAGATGTAACAACCATGTTAAAATCAGTTGACCATGACTCCATGAGTGGGGAACATGTTGGAACTACCTCTGGGCTGATGATTACAAATGGAAAATCAGTGATTTGTCCATTGGCAACCTCTGAAAATCAAAGATTTAGAAAACTATGAAAATTCCCAATGGAGGGAAAAAAGACCTGGGCAAAATTGATAAATAGGATATGCGAGGAGGCAGGACGTTGCCAAGTATGCTGGGAAAGGAGACTTTTGATTTACTTGCTGTTATCAACACTGCTTGAGTGTGAGGCAAGGGAAAACTACTAGAGCTGTAGGACATTGCTGAAGAGAAGTTTTTCCAAGTTCGCCCTCATGGATTCATTTTTAGGCTAGGGGGTGAATCGGGCAAGTAGTTTGGCTGCCCTGTTCTACGGTTGGGAGGAACGTGGTTGTTCCCTTTGTTTTCCACAAGCTGGTTCATATATGTAAACGTTTCCTTACTCTCCATGGATGTTTTGTGCGTAACTGATATTATCCATCTACTTGTTCTAAATCGAAGTAATTATTTCAATGAATGATATCTATCATGGTATTAGATTTACAATCACCGTCTAAATTCTGGAGTGGTCCCTCCCGAAAATCGAGAATACTAGGAAAATTTATTTAAATACGATTTGAGTTTAAGAGAGCAGATCCATATACAGTATAGGCTTAATCTGAAGTCAAAATGCTAGGATACTCTATACTTCTTAAAGAAAACCAATCTGTATAGATACAGGTTTATTTCTGTGACTGAAGTATTAAACATATCTAAATGTGAGCAATCAGATAGGTTTAATTTGATGTAGAAATGCTAGGATACGTTGTATGCTTGAATAAGGCCAATCTGTATAGATATAGGTTTATTTTTGTGACTAAAGTATTAAATAGATCTAAATTTGAGCAATCAGAGTTGAGTAAATTTGTGCCGAAAGGAAACATTTAAATGTATCGCTAATTCCAAACAATTACACATCTTAAAAGAGACTTCCTGTCTTTTACATCTAAGAATTGAAGAGGAATATGAAATAGCAAGAACCTTATGGATCACCTGGGCACTAATATATTATACACATATATATGTATTG